>VJOZ01011123.1:0-19018 GCA_009801055.1 Stichopus horrens | reverse complement strand
AAAAAAAAAAAAAACGGAAGATGAACACAAAAAAAGAAATCACACATTTTGTATGACGAGTGAGCAAGTCTACTAGCTTGCCTAGGATGAAATCAGGTTTGTTTTCCATTCATGTTCTGTGACGGCCACAACAGCTGCCGGAGCACATACAACATTACACAGAAGCTTGTATCAGATATCTGGTGGCTTTCCAATAATATTAAATGGGTACAGTAAACCTTCAATGTTTACACCAAAGCCATGAATCAGGGGGTACAGGAGCTCAAATTTTCTACAGCGCTACACTGCACCCACATGAAAGGTTTCTGAAAATTCAGCTCTCGGTGTTTCACGATATGAAAGTGTAAGTCTATTCCATGAAGGTACTCTCAAGTGTGTTGTTTTCTAAAAATTAAAGGTAAAGCTCTGAATGACTTTGAGAAGAAAATAGAATAATTGATGGGGTGGACTTATACGTTCACGGGAAGTTAATTTCCAGAACTTTTTAGCACTGGCGTTTATTATCAAAAGACACTCACACTGGGATTGCGAGAAGTTCTACACCTTAAAAGTGACAGCCATCGTAAATAACTTTGTGAACTATTGAAGTAATGTGTCTCTTATGGCGGAGAAACGTCTAAAATGAAACAGTGTTATTATAAACACTGCAGCACGAAGCAGACGGATCCCAAGCGAAGAATTAAGGCCAGGGGATGTTATCGAATGCTACATGCAAAGGTTCAGTGCTGGGAACAAAAATAACGTTGCACATTCCACTAATGTAACTTAAATTCCACAAACTGCTACGTTACGTAAAAGGAGAACTGCGATGAACGGAATTTCTTTCGAGCGTTTCTGTATATTGGTTGTAGACGACAGGCACAAGCATCATGCCATTTAAAACTCTGCTTCACATATAATCTTGACCATGAAACTGCCACATTCAGTTCTGTCAAACCTTGCTTTTACTATTCTCATCACCTGACTCCTACAGATGAGTCATCCACAGAAAATTCAAATTATCCAAAAACATTGACCAACCTGTTAAATACCACGTTATGTTAAAACTTTTACCGTATTTACATGTTTCTTTAGCTTCCACAAAAGTTGCTGGTTTGGGTCACAGTATGGTAATGCATAGGTTATATATGAGGTGTGGGAACACACATAGTGATTTCACAAACACATGATGATAAGGCATGCGAAACAATCCAAAGAGTTAAATGTACACATGTGGCAGATGGTAAAGCTTTTCTAGTCTGGTCCTGAACACAGTGAAGACAAAACATAGCACAGAAAATTTTAAGAAAAAGGAAAAACATTTTGTTGATCTTTAATCATTGATTAAACAGGCAAGTCCCCACAACTCACTGGTGTGGGTATTCACAAGTGACTATTTTTACCCCTTGCCACACTACTGCATCAGTTTGACCTATGCTCTACTAACCTCCAAGTCAATTCTGACACCGCGCCCTCTAAGGCCTAGCTCACCCTCGTTTGCCTTTCCCTCGAGTGCTGTTTCAACATGCTTCTTTTGCCTCCCTGTATTTGCCTCGCGCAAAGGCGGCTGTAACAGGACAAAACCCTGAGTATTCTTGTTTTTTCGTTCCGTGTATCCTGTTATATTTTTCCTTAATTTGACTCTCGCTTCTCCAAGAAATTTAAGATTAAATATTTCAGACAAAAAAAAAGACGAACATACTGTATGCGCAGTACGTTCAATGTGAGAGGAACCAGATACGTTAAAAGAGGGAATGTATTTCCTTGGCCTGCTTCTGTCTCCCCGAAAGATCATGATACAGTTGTGTTACTAAATGCATTTCAGTACTCACTGTCAGTTTAAAATTTCTACTGTATTGTGAGGCATTCAACTCAACAATTGTTTACTTCAGTATCATTTGCAGCGCTTCTTAATCCACAAGGTTGATGGATGCACAGTCTCCATATTTACACAATGTGGCACAATTCTACCCCTGCTCCCAAATCCATAATACATCCATCCCGACAGATAAAGCAGACGGGAGACCCTTCTTATTGTTAACTGCATAGACTATCAAACTGGATAAAGTTGATGACAAAAAAGAAATTCATGGAGTTTATAACTCATCATACTAGAGTCTTCCACTGAATACAACATCAAGGACGTGTTAATCATGAGAGAATATAACTGAACAGCTCTCCAATAAAGCTACTCAAATGGCTACCAGTAACTGATTCTCTTAATTTGCCTTCCTGAATCATAAATAAATCAATAAAATCAAAATATCGCTTGGGGAGAAAAAAGGCGGATGTTTACCAGATGAGACCTGCACATTGCCAAATTTGTTTGATGACAAGGGGCAACAACTTCTATTGCAAATTATAAATACTACAAACCAGTTCTTCACATCACGACAAGCATCCGATAGACGACGAGCAGATACACGACAAAGCATCCGATAGACATAAACATGTTCTGCTGTGGAAAACAATCACCTCTCCCTGTAAAACTGACTCGTACCACAAACAAGAGTAAAAGGTTCAAAGATACATACTGCATTAAAAAGTGAAAAGTAGCTCTAAATCATTGTTAAAACATTCTGATTCACCAACTAGACATCAGCGACATGCTTTATCTCTTCGAAACATCATCGACAAGATGAGTTAAAGTAGACGCATTATTTGAAATTTTGAAAGTTTGGGTGAACAAATTACTCTTAAGCTACTAATAACTGAATTTCTATCTAAGAAAAATTTATTTCTTGAAAAGAGGGCCACAATAGTCTGATTAATTTTGAATAGTCTGTCATTCTGTGTCCACAATATCGGTTTCAAAAGTATGATTTTTTTTTGTCTGTAGAGCAAACACAATATTTCCCTTAAATAATGATGTTGTCATCTTTTTTCTACTTTACTTAGGCATTGAAAATTGTCAACAGTATTTTAACTTTGTATCACTTTGGCAGAGATGATCGTAGCTTTGATGTTTTCACCACAAGGCAATGCAGATGGCAATCGAAGGAGCTTGAAACGCCTGTGAATTACACCTTTGAAGTAGGAGAGGCAGTAAACAACTCTAGTAGGCACGCTGATTAACTTTCAGGTCCATTACAATTATCTAGCCAGCATTATCTTACTCTTAAATATCTTCCAATGACATACTTTTTATTTTTTTTCAAATAGAATTTTTTTCAAATAGAAGTAAATAGCATGTTAAGACGTTAATGAGGTTAACGACTAACTTGGTGATTCTCCAATGACTTGACAATGATGGCAAAATTTGTGTTTCTCCTATAAAAAATATCGGGCAAATCTCACAGGGAAAAGGTTCAAGTATTACCTCTAGACTTGTAAGTAGTGCTATTCCACTGAATGTAGGTGAAGTGATTGGTTGTGAACGTAAGGTTGTTTACTAGCAAGGGGAAGCAATACCATTCAGACCTGATACCTGTGATTCTACTTAAAGGCAAAAGCAGCGAAGACACATGCTTATCAAACCTATTGCAAGTCAAACACCATCCAGTACTAGAGATAATGAACAAGGACCTATATATTATTCACATAAAAATCACCAGTATGCTCACTCTCTCAGGGAGTAGAGATGCGAGGCAACGGACGGACGAAGTGGGTGTTTTGCAATTATATGGAGAGGTCTCCAGATTCAACAATCATAGTTAACAGACAAAGTAGCCTGAACACTGCCCCCAGTGTATTTAAGGGTTACTTTAATAGCAATGGGGGTACACATGGCAACCTATAAGAAGCCCACCATTGTGATAAAGAACACTAATGATAGGACAGGCTCTTGACATGCAAATGGCTAAGTTTGAACAAGTGTAATTACTGGATGAGTCAAGGCCAACGATGAATATACAACACCAATGTGAGAACTGTTACAAGCGAATGACAGACTTTACAGTGCCAGTCCTGTATATTTACTGCAAAGATAACATTCCATTAAACTATTCCAATATGGATTTTTGAACTAAAAGCACCACTTTACCGGCCATGGCAATTTGGAATTGACCACAAAGTTTACTGTATTGCTTGAGCATACTTTGACAGCCAGGTATGCCCCTAGTTTGGTCACTAAGGTCGCCACACCCTAGAGCAAACGATTCTAGAAGCAATTAAGTCACAAAACATTGCCATGTTAGTACGGCAGAAAACCCAGCTGACAATCTATCGGTGAATAACTTACTGGTACCACATCTCATTCTGCTACACAAAGTGGTCAAATTGCTGCACAAATGGAATATTGTTTAGCAGTTTTTGCACAGACAACAACAGAGCTTTCAATGATTTTGTGTCAAAATACCAAAGAAAGCTGAAAAATGTTTGCAAAATTTTGAAAACTAAACTTACGACCTGTCTACCAAGCAATTGATACTCCATGAGTGAATTAGTTTGGTAATTAAAACTAAAAATAACAGTAAAGCATGCATTTTAATGGACCAAAGACAAAGGACCTGTCCCTAACTTCATGTACCTTGGTAGCCGTTCATGTACACTTTTTTTGCAAACACTGCAAAATTGGATTTTCCTGCAAAAATCTGAATAACACAAGGTCATGTGGATGAAAAAAATCACTAAAGTAGTTACCTCAGAAAGCTTTGAAACGGTTGCTGTTACAACAGTTAACGGAGTCACATTATCAAACTACTGTGTGCACAAGCACCCTTGCTCCAGAATCAGATCACCTCAGGATGCTTTTCTACTGACCAATGAACTTTGACTTCTACCCAGAAACAAAACTAGTTATAGTAATCCTTATAGCGAAACAGTACGTCCATTATGGAATATGCTAGAGTTAATGGTACCTTGAAATGGGTTCCACAGGTCGGGCAGGGATCGCTTGCACACAAGCTTTCGTCAGATATCCATCATAACGATGAAGAAAAGTATCAACTACGACAAATTCCTTTGGAATGTGTCATAAAAAAAAGAGGCATACATCCACCATCCACGACAAGAACTCACGAAAATTGCTTGGTAAGGACAATCATGAGAGGGACTGCGTCGTGCAACTTCCGTGAAGTACAGACATCACCACATACGTTTAAACAGTCGGTGCTTCTGGAGGTGTCGTTGCGATATTGAGATATCGGTAAACCACATCGTTGTGAGACTTTGCTCATGACATCCTTTGGGAATTGACCCAAATGATATCCACTTGAGAAAAAATATCCCTTAGAGCAGATTTTGAATACAATTAATACCATATGGAAACAAGAAATCAGATCTTAAAGTTTAAGTGTCACCTCAGAAGGTTAGATTTAGGCTGTGCAATACGAGACATCTGTACACAATCCATGGTTTTACACAAATATCTATTCAGGTATCCTTTGATGCCAACTTGCCCTTCTGATGTCACAATATCATTTGGCAACTGAGGGGAAAAGTGTTCCTGACATCAACTTTTTTTAAAATTTTGCAACAACACTAGCTTTGAGTCATGTTTGTAAACTTGAACAAATACTAAGCTTAACTTTGATGCTGGGTGATTGATGGGGGGGTTGTTTCAGAGTAGTTTATAATTTGTGGCATACAGCGCCAGCATATATGATGTTGCAACATTGGAAACTGTGTTACACGACAAACAGCGATGGTTTGTTTACTGCAAATTAGCTCCATTATCAAATCACAGGGCCTTTCTTTTGATTTGCATGACTGATACCACAATCCAATCGTTTTTAAATTTATTTAATTAGTCAGGTCACTGGTCCCAGGCCACTTAGATTATTATCTCTCTGTCTGCAATAGTTCCCCTGCTAATGGTTCTGTTTTAAATTGCTCGATGAGCAAATACTTGGTGGAAATACAAATAAAACCACAACAGCCACGTGCGCTGTTTGTGTTTCCTTTCTGCTCTTTGGCTCTTCATCCTCTATCTTTCTCTTCTTTACTTAGCTCAAAAGTAAAATTGACGGAAAACTTTGACGGGAAATTTCAACTTATAGCTATCGAAAGAGGTCAGACGTAAAGTGATTCAAATGTCGATGGAGCTGATGCTCACGAGTCGTCTTATCCTCATCTTTGGGGTATCAGAGACATTCTATTTTTAAGGTAAAACCATCATCGGAATACCACCGGTGACGCAAGTTTCGGCCAATGGAGGGGCAATCAAATCGTCTTTTGATAAAACTTTGCTCACTTTGTACCTTAATCTGAATTTCCAGAGCTATTCACCTCAAAATAATCAAGCAACGAATGCTACCTTTCATGATTTTTACCCATCGAGTGATTCTAAACTTAAATTACCTGTTTGCTGATGAATTCTGGAAAGCAACCTTGCAGAGAAAATTCCTTCCGTTCTCTGACAAAATGCTTTTAAAGCAGAATTTGCTATATGCCATCCATTTCTTCTGTCTGATGCCAACATGGGAAACAACATCCATGCCACCTTTCTTTCAGGGGAAGTTTCACTGATTGTGTTATTATTACAGTAAAAAGAAGATTGACTTAGTTTTCATGGCGAAAAAGTGAGTAGAGCCATGCAGATCGCATGGTATACATACAGCACTTGTGTGCAAATAATCACGACAAAATTCTCAATGCAAAATGATTTCTTTAAGACTGGCCATTTTCGGACAAATACACCAAGTACAGCAGTTTTACAGTCTTTTCACAACTGTAAGAAGTACAGCCAGTCCTGTGGTATGGTTTTCAAAATGCAGGAATAGCAGGACCTCCTGCTTCAATGAAAAAAAGGTGTCACAATCTAGAACAGGGATTGATTCTTGGTTGCCTTGTGGTCTGACAGATTTGCTGCAGAATCAGTATGACAACACATTGCATATTCCTAGGTCAGCTGTTCTACTTGTGAATGTATTGCCTACCAGTAGTCTTTATTTTGGAAAAAATAAAGACATATTTGATTTGCAATGTAGTCTGTTGGATGGGGCTTGCAGGTTTTGAAAGTTGTATCTAGACACTCTGCAAAGGCATTACGAGTTTAATTCAGCCAAAAATATTGAACAAAGGAAGTGTCGATGTAAACTTTATGTTGTGTAATTTAAATCGAGTGTTTTTGCAATTATTTCGAAAAATTGTGGTTTTCACTCTGCTAACATTTAAAAAAATTTTCGTTGTCATTGTGCACATTTACCATCTACCCTTCACTTTCGCTTCTCACAGGTGGTGGGTTTTAAATTTGGATGCTGCATCTGTCAGATCAGGAAGGTTTGACAAATTGCCTGCGTTACAGTCCAGGGCAAGTAAAAATCACTTGGACATGTGCACTGCTCAATATTGTAGCCTGCAGGGCAAGTAGCCCACACAAGTTTCATTCCCACAGAATTGTAATGTTTAAGTCACCAGAAGATCAAAAAGTGGACAAGTAAATTCACGCAGAAAGGTAGACTTTGGGCACTGACGACCTGATAGACAGGTATCAATCAAAATCACATTTACCGGTTTCCGGTACTGGATGTCGATGGGGTCATAAGAACTGGGGCAGACAGCCATCTCTGGCTTATGTAGAGCCCCCTTCAAATTTGTCCAAGTCTGCCAATCAGATAGTCTTTCTGTAGCTGCTTCCCTAGGTGTAATGTGTTTGTGGGTCTCACTACTTTTTCATAAAACTTCCTTTGTTGTTTCAGTCTTCTCGACCCAATATTGGCAAAAACCCTGAATTCAAAACTAATGCCTTGGTCACGAGCATAGAAACAGCGTATTCCTCTTTGAACATACTACTGCTCCGAAGACTCTACGTACTGTCAATCCTGACAAAGCTTACCGTAGATGTAACATTTCCATCCAGAACTCTTTCAGTGCTGCTATTATTTGTCTAGGTAAAGTCTACTTGCCAGAGGCATTGTTAAAGGTTACCAGCACTATTGCCACAGTAGATCAGAGTGCAGTTGTCCTGTTGTGACAGATGAAGTAAACTGGCAGTTTTTCCACCATTAGGTGGGCTTCTCTGTTCAACCCAACAGAGCTGCAATGCATCACCCAGTCATTTACAACTTTCGATGTGACTCAAGTTGAGTCAGTGACAAAAATTCACCGTAATATTTCTATGAGGAAGATCACGTACAATTACTAGAGTCATTAACCTTTTGAAAATTGATGACGCAGTTCATGATTCATTACGACTCTGCAACCCTCTACTGTACTAACCCACCAAGTGACCCCCCACCCATCCTCTCAGCCAACTCAAAACACCCAATCAACCCCTACCAACCCATTCCCAATCAACAAAGACCAACTAAAATCTCAACACACTCATCGCCACCAAAATCTTACTCAATCCACCCATCCCCCAATCAACTATCCAATATCCTAGTCACCCACCCTCTCTCTCAACCACCCTCCCAACAACCATCCCAACCATGGATTTCCCGAACCAACATGATTTTAATAGCTGTGGAGATCATACCTCTGGAGTGTGGTTATTATTTGTCATGGACGGCGACACGTCTTCTGACTGGGTGGGTGATTCCATGGTGTAGCCACCTTCCATGTCCACCTCAAGGTTAATGCCGGACCCATACACCAAGCAAGGAAGTGAGCAAAAATGGCTGACTATCACCACTGCCTGCACCAACTCCGATAACGACCAGCTGTTCGGAGGCTGCAGTAGTGGCTACATTGCCAAGAAACAAAATGAAACGTAAGAAAGTATGCAATAGGCGAATTTGTAAGAAAACATGAATACTTATAAGATAGATGAAGCAACCGCTACACGGACTGAAGCAACTGACGCCCAAAATAGAACCAAATTTTTCTCCTTTAATTAAATTCACCTCCGACATTTCGTAAGCTTCATCTCTGATTTTACGTGCCCATTCATCAGTTCCATGCTTATTGCATTTTTTTTATATAGCAAAGTTTAAATGTTTCACACAGTAAATAGAAAACAGAAAACAAAATGAGAAGAACCAATACGACGGATGAAAAATTTCCTGACAACCGAACAATAAAATGGAACGAAAGTTTACCTCAATCATATTCATATCTACATGCCAAGGTTGATGTGCCACGCATTTAATCAGCTCATATAAATTCTGCAGTTTGATTGGAATATTGTCGATGCTTTCTAGCCACTTGGGGTCGCCACCCTGGTTACGGAATTCGTTCTCCTGCAGTTTGACAAGGTAGGAACATCGATGCCTGGCTGCGGCCTGATAAAGAGTGAAAACGATAACGGTATACCACAATAATGCACGAGAACACAAAATGATGAAGAAATGGATACACCAGTGGATTCAACCCAAGACCACAGAGACAAACAATTCATCCTCTACTATTCAAATTCCAAGTTCCCTCTAATTATTTATCAATGCAAGAAGTGCAACTCGTTATGCCAAGAGATTTTTGCACGATACAAGGAAGAAACGAAAGTGATACTCGATTGACAATCAAAATATTCGACTGCATTAATTTCAGGTTAAAATTGCATCTCATTTGTCATCTCCAGTCTTCTGCCAGCAAAGTCTTCGGAATATCTCTCTGCAATTGAGGTGCAACGAGCGGATTTTAGGACTGAAAGGATCTGTGTATAATTGTGAGTGGTTCATTTCTGATTGCAAAGTAAGTCTCACAGATTTCATTCCATTTGTGGGACCCATCTGGATCAAAACCACAAGGACTATTGAGACCAACCTGAATCAAAACCAAAATGGGCTACTTCAGAAACAGATTCAGGATTTCATGGCGGGACCATTCTCCATTAAATGCAGCATCAAATTTCCAAGAAATGCTGCTTACATGTCAAATTTGCCAAACTCCACATTGAAAAACTTTCAGAGGTCAAACTTTTTGGGTCAAACTCTTGCCCCCCCCAAAATGGTGACCCTAGTCTAAGCAATCAGGATGGTGGGAAGTGAGGAATGTGTAAACTTTTGGGGAAACGTTATGAAATACGAAGGGAAAAGTCGAAGGGCACCTTGAGTGAATTGTAGCTTCAGTAACACAACCCTCCCCCCTCCATGTCCAACCCTTTCTATCCAGCCACCCACCAGTCTTCTCCAGCCATCAGCTGTATCCTCAAAATTATGAACAAGTTTACCTTACCTTCTGTAAAGCTATACCACCTTCAGCTAACAAAAACCAGCCTTTTCCTGCAAGGTTGCATTAGTGTGCATGGCTGTCATCTTCGAACATTTTATTTCATTTGCATTGATTTGAACGGGAAACCGACAGACCTTGGCATACAGCACTGAATAGTTAGCGAGGAATTTGCTCGCTCGACAAGACACATGAAAGCTGATGTCTAGACTGCATTAAAGACAACTTATGTATATAACACATATCTGGACAGCCTCATGGCAGCAATGTTTCCTTTCAACTGATTTAAAGTGTTAAATAATCTCTATGATGCAGAAATTTCTCATAGAATATTTATTTGCTGCAAAATTTAATGCTTTGCATATTTTTTGTAGTGCACTATTTTCATATTTAGGCCCGATCAATCTGCATTTCATATTTCACTTTTTGACGCCATGAAAGCTCCTATTTACTTTATATCTGCAATTATGTATAGCTCTTCTTTAAACTATGAACTGTGGTCTTTCAAATATGCTTTTTGATTGTGGATGTGGCTGCACATTTTCTTGTGGTTGTTCTTGTGGTGAATGTGGGAGAGATGGTGGCTGGCTACCGCCCGATGCTGAAAATCACTAGAATAGCGGCTCTTGAAATAGTTTTGTGTATACTTTTGTATGAGAGAACCAACCCAAGCCACTCCTTGTGGGGGAAGACCAGATTGTCAGAATCAATACAAACACTATGTGCAATTTTTGTGCAGGAATGACGACCACTTTCCTTTTTTAGTTTGAGGTGCCAATCTCCACTTCTTGTTCCTCAGAAAAAAATCTGTAGGTTCACAAATATATGAAGGGTGAAGGGGAATGTGGGAGGGTGGGGTCAGCTCATCTCTGTCAATACTCCACCTCCTCCTCCCACTGACTACACCCCACATTCTGCCTCCCCCTCCCCCACATCACCTCTGATCTTACTTGGTGGACCAGCTTTGAAAATGGTGTGAGAACAGACACCCAGCTACAAGAAATGTACCACTTTAACAGAATCAACCAAACCATGCCGTTCCCCATGTTCTCATCATAATGCACTGGCATTTTAATGTTCTCTTCATGAATGCCAGATCATGTAATATTATCTTCCAGTAACCCTAGAAGCCTTTACAACTTCTTTTCAAAGAAGTATTTACTTGAACACCAGATTTCAAGGTCATTTCCATAGCAGCCTGGTAATTTCGTCCTTCGTTTTGCCATGTGTATGAAAACAGAGCCATGAACTTGGAAAAAAAAAATTGTAACTCCAGCCTGGAGGCTCTGTGTGTTATAAATCTTCTCTGGAGACCTGACAACCCCCACAAATTATAATAACCTGCTACAGAAAATGGTTCCTTTCTCACCTTTTGCCCTTAATTCCCTTCGGAATGGGAGCAGCAAACTCCTAAAAAAGAAACACTCAACACAGGCAGTACCACCAACACGTTTTCCAGTTTCTTAAAATGAGGACTAAAATTACATCACCCTTTCAACAGATGGGTACCCTGAACTCCACTAAATTTAGTGTTCTCCTTTTTAGTTGCAACATCCCATGGAGAATGTGAGCTGGAAGATTTTAATTGACCCTCTTCCTCACGAGACACATTTGTCTCTTGTGCTCTTTCTCAATATTCATCTGTGACAGAGCAAGTTTGACAATCAAGATGTTTTGGTCTGTTAATGCTGCATGACATCATTCCACTCAAAAGCTGTACATTATTCATGACCTTATGAAACTCCCTCCATCACCAGAGCAGTACACCAGTCTGCTACGATACAGAAGGGGAGGGACGTTTCAGTGGATGGGTTTGGAGGGGTGCTGAAGTGAATGTGTGAGATGAGGTAGTTGTACACTGATGTATATATCAGCGAGTGCAAGGGCAATGATTCCCAGCAAACATCACCACCCACTGGTGGCACAGACTTCTCTTTCATATGTAGAGAGACTGTGCTGGATTTAATGGGAAATAAGGTGTTTAGAATACACCAACAAGACATACAAAAGGAATACAGGTAGCCTTAGTCATTGTTAAAACATTCAGTCTCATCAATAAACATCTGCCACAACTTCATCTGCTCAAAACATTATGCATGTGATGANNGGGTGAACAAATTAGTGTTGAGATACAAAAAAAAAACAAATACCTGAGTTTCTATCTGTGAGAAACTAATTTCTTGAAAAGAAGGGCTAATATCCTTCCTTAATTTGAATAATCTATCACTTTGCATCCACAAATATCGGTTTTAAAAATATGAATGTTTCCTGTGAGACAAACGCCCTATTTCCCTTTAAAAAGAATAATCCAGACCATCCCAAACTAGTGTCATACAAGCCATTTTCCCACAAAAGTAACTCCCACTTGGTCCACAAGGGTATTGAAACAGTATTAAATTCATTTAATGATAAATAACATAGAAGACAGCTCCACGAGAGATTCACAATCACGGAATGATGAAATGAAGTAGCATAATCGTTTCGTTGTCCCTTGTTTCTGTTCGATTTCTACATCATAGGCTCCGTCGGCCTATCAAAACATCTTGGCGGTTTCAAACGATCCGTATCTACACACGCGGACTAGGAGCAGATCGAAAGTGGTTGACATGTAGTTTCACATTATTGTGGTCCTTATGAGGATATTTTGTGTATTGCTTGGCCTATTTTTTCAACAAAACTATGAATGTTCTCTTACACCCGATGTACAAGTACAACAGATGGCATTGGGGTTGGGATCAATGAAGACAGTGAGATATAGCTTTGATAATCTGGTCAAAGAGTTAACAGCAACCTCAGTTTTAACACAATGTTAGATCATTGTGTCTTTGTGAAGCAAATGCATGTATTTCTTTGTGAAGACTTTCTCGAACACTGAGAAATTATATACGGAAAGAAAGCCCTCTATTGTTCAAGAGTCACATGTCAACTGAAAGCTATCTACTGACAAAAGGTCAGCTCTGACCAAGAGCAATCGACCCACCAAGGGTCATCGATTGACCAATTGCGATCTTCTGACCAAAGGTTATCTATTGACCAAATTCTATCTAGTGACTGAGAGCCATCTACTCACCAAGAGCCATCTACTGGGAGACCACACCTACTCACCAATGCCCATTCATGCACCATGAGCCAGGTAAATTCAACTTACATCTGTCTCTGTAAACATGCTGTACCCTAAGTTTTTACTCTGACCTATGATGACACCCTAACACTACTGGAGCTTCCTTGGAAAGCAACAGCAATGTATCTCAACATTGGGCAATCAACAAGCAAGGTTTCTGTGTCCAGCCAATATCACCTTGTTCTTGCAAATGTCCAGCTTTGACATACCTATAAACGAGATCAGCTAAAATTTGAAAACTCCTGTTCTACCCTCCCCCCCAAAAAAAGGGGAAACAAAAGACAGGAATATTGACAAAAGAAGCAGAAATTCAGAACCAGAGCAGTCAGGAAATAAAACCAAAAGGTTCCTATTACAGAATGTCCCATTAATGCCTGATATAAGCACACACGCCACACATGCCAGCGCCTCCACTTTTACGATACCAATCCTTTTGACCGCAAGTCGTTCAGTTTTAGACCCTAGGTGGGGCCTTACCATTATTGCAAGGTAGTGTCTGTATTCAAATGGAAGTGGACCGTCCTTCTTCATCATGAATTCCTGGGTCTGCTGGAAGGCGCTCAGGTAGCGGGGATGCAGCCCCAAGACGCTGCTTAGGTTGTCCAACCGCTGGTTTTGGATGAAGACTTCTATGAAGACGTCTCTCAGGTCCTGACGGAAAAAGAAGGGGGAGAGTGAGAGAGAAACTTTTGTCTGTTATGTAGTAAAACTTGGAGAGGAAAATGGGTGGCATTCTGGTAAAAAATACTTCCATTTTATAACAGTTGAAAGTTGCTTTCATTCATGAAAGATACAAACCTTAGTTTATGTATTACACACTTTTTTTGTTTGATGGTCTTTGATGTTTTAAATTTAGCCATTTTCTCCAACTTTCCTATTTCACTAAATTTCCTTTCCTCTCGATACTGTTGAGATTGCCTCACAGCCTCTCTTTTCAATATTCAGAAATCTTTTCCTGGAAAAAGAATACCACATGTTACACTGTACTTGACTACAAACACTTATACATTTTCACAATTTCTTCACTGCATTTCAACAAGCATTCTCATGAAATGTCAAACTTGGAGGCAAAACTAGTGTTGCTACAATTTGAGATCACTTTTTGAATCTTGTTTCTGTTTTTAGTTTTTGTTTTGTCTCTCTGAGGTCACTTTGTTCCAACCTTCCTGATATAATCGGCAGCACGAAACTCTGCGGAGATCATTAACCACAATCAAACATAACTTCCATGTTTAGCATGTGCCACACGCTGAATAAAATTACTCATTAACCATTCGATGATTGACTCCTCAGATGGCAACCGTCCTGAAAGTTGTTGAGACGATCATCATTTGCAGCGAAACCTCCTTTAAACTCTCTTTACATTAATTGTGAGATCAATATGAACTGTAAAGCGAAAAGAAAAAGGTGTCCCGCACCACTGATTGTCCGTTCACTGCCCTTCCCCTACTATGATACACACAGAAGCCCCCTATTTTTTTCTCTGAAATCTTAATTTTTTTCATCATGTGATGAATATTAAATTTCACGGTCTCACTTTTTCTTCACTCTTGTTATCTGAGGGAATGACAATGAAGTGAAACTAGAGAGCATTGAAAACATATCTCACTGAAGAATTAAATATCCTCACAAGTGAGACGATAAGAACAGAGCACTGACTCTGATGGTCATTTCTACAATTTTGCAGTTTGTTTTTTATTCCTTTACAAAACATCACGAGAAGAATATTATCAAAGCAAATCTGATCATTCTGTAATATTTGTCGGATGCTCCTCTGCTGCCGACGCAAGCCATTGGCTGATGAGAAAAACTAGCTTGCTGAGAGAGAATTTAGCTAAGACCTCCACACTCCTAGCGCATAAGGATAGACGAAAGAATGGGAAAGAGACGCTTGTCCAGTATTAGTTCAGACAGCACTAGAAAAGTTTAATACCAGTACTTTTGACATGGAAGACTGAAGTGCAGTTGTTGTGTTAAGATAGATGAGTGGAGTAAACAATCATGAACTAGGTGCATGACACATGGTGCATGGAGTGACTAGGTGCATGGAATACTGAAATACCTTTTTCAGACTAACAACTAAACCATTCACAATTATTCAAACTGATGCCAACAGTTTACCCTTGTTTTCAAAGAAGCAATTAGGATTGAAAAAATTCACAATGAGCAAGAAATGAAAGGTCACTCAAACAAACGTGAATGTATTAGCTGACCTGGTCAAGCCGGCGAGGAACCCTGCACAAGTTTTTGCGATAAGAGTGAAAAGGTGGTAAAGGGCAAATCCAGCAAAACAAGATGGCGGATGCAGGGTGCGGTGTTAGTAAGAAGACTTTCAGATCTAGCTTTCTACGAAATGGCATTGTGTACAGTAGGCGTGGCAGTGAGGTAATCAGCATGTGTCTTTGATATGAACAATAGCTACGATAAACTTCTGTTTCTGCCTTTATTATCATTCTTAACGATCTCAAAACAATGTCTTTGTACTCACAGGAAAAATATTAAACACACCCCTTGTCTTTGCATTCTTCTCATTCAATGTGAAGCATTTGAAAGAAGCTGGTACTACAGTATTACACGCAAGTTAGAAGTAGAATCAATGTCATAGATGAAGATAAATGAGGATAAAAAATTTCTGAAGGTCACCCTCTTGGCACATAGAGAAGGCAGAGTGGGAAGAAGGTACTACCTCAGAATTGAAGTGGATGGCGCTACAGGTGGTGTTAAAAGGTATCCAGTACTCTTTTATGTGGTAGAAGGGAGTGCTATTGATGAGATGAGACAGGTAAGGTAGCAGTAAAGAAAATGTCCTTCGAACACCTTCCATGATAGCTTTACTACAGCACTGTATTAATCTCATGTTATATAGTGTTTGCAATCAGAGTGTAGTAATGTGCTCTACCGGTAATGGCTGTAGCTAGCACATGCAACCTGCATGATGTGCTGAAGAAAACCCTCCTGACTCTCTCTCATGCTGTAGAGAAGTTGCAACTTTAAGGTTGGGTGGCCAATAAATCTGACTGCCGCAAAACCAAAAACACGTCCTTAGACTGGAGACCGCCCCCCAACCGACACCATTTAGGACCCTTGGTCCAGGGTTATACTCCACCAAAGCTCTTTCCTGGGCAAGATGTGAATGGCATTGATAGTCAGGAAGGTAGGCATTAAAGAGTACCCTTCGCTGAAGCCTCCACCAAAGCTCTTTCCTGGGCAAGATGTGAATGGCATTGATAGTCAGGAAGGTAGGCATTAAAGAGTGGCACGTTCACGATGTTGCGCGACTGATCGATGTTGATCAGTGCTGCCATCAGCTAATCCCAAGCCAACTATTAAGAGTATGTAAAGACTGAACTTACCAATTCATCTGGTCCATTGCTGACAGGGATCAACTGAAACATTACAAGAAAAAAGAAACAGACATACACATTGAGTTAGAAACTGGTCAAAAATTGCAAATCAAGACAAAGATCTGATCATTGTTGAATATGCACTGAGTGAACAGGTAACTCAGGTTATCGGGTTTACGGTTAATAGGAGTACCCTTCGCTGAAGCCTTCGTCATACTTCACTGCACTTTTCCTCAATCATAACATGGTTTGAATGTTCACAGTGCAAGTGCCGACAGTCTTGTGCCTCTTACAAGACCTTTTGCCAAGCACTGGTAGGTTATCTTTGACGGTCTATTGCCAAGGCTGTAGGCTCCATTCTGAAAAAAAGGCCACCTTCCTACATGCTTATAACAGAAGCTCCTTTTGAGCTGAAAATTATTGGAAACTATTATTGCCGACCTAGTACAAGTGCAGTAGTTATGTGGTGACAGGTATATGAGCAAAACAAAGTTGCTAATGTAAGTGCATTTGGGGTAAACAAAGTTGGCAACATCACCTCATTTCTACAAAATACCGATTCAGGCCCTGCTGATGGTGCCCTCCCTCTCTGAAATACAACAACTACTAGCTGTCTTTCTTCTTTAGCAAAACCGCTTTACATCACATGGTATCTTGGGTTTGTGAAGTATAACAACACCGGTATAACTTTAAATTGTCAAGAAAATCCACTTGGTTTCTTCAGGAAACAAGTAACACTTAAGACTTAAAATGGCTGTTACAATTTCTTGCAGTTTCATGAAGATTTTGGGGGCAACTTTCTTTGCATTTTCTCTCACTCATACATATCACAGATTTGGATTATTAAGGTGGAAAGCTACTGGGATTCAGGGAAGAGGAGGGAGACACACTGGCCTCAGTGTTGGAGGCCAGTGTCACATTGTAGGAGGAAAGACTATTTACCATACTGGTAGCAAAATGACTGCATACAATTACTGAATTATTTATCAATACATATAACCCATCATAAACATGCATGATGCATAATGCATATATTGCCATGTTCCCACTATTTACAATTAAAATATGTCGTGTTTGAATGAATTTCGTTAAACATGGTTTTTAAGTTGTTGCACTTCTGGTGTTTACCAAATTCAACCACCTTACAGTATCCCAGTTCAACATTCACGATATGACAAACAATGCATAGATCTTTCAAGATCTTGTGTAATTTATCAAGGATGTATGTCATCTTGCTACCCAAATGGCATTTAAGCCCTGCCTCTTCATACTCATCCATGATTTTAAGTGGATCACTACTCTGCAGAATAAGTTAGGCCATTTATCAAAAATATCAATTTCCTTCAGAGGACAAACCTCTCAAATAGGAAAATCTAATATCCATCAGAAAAAAACATTATGTGGAGATGTTTCATAATCATATCCACAAACAAACAACACACAAATGAATGGCGAGGTCTCCTTTTTTTGTGAAACAAAATTATAACACAAAGCCAAAACTTTGAAAAAAACTGTTTTAAAGTTCACTTTCACATTCACACACAGATATAAACAAATACAAACAAACAGAGCAATTTTTCAGCAACAAAAGAAAAGAAAAAAAGAAAACAAATGAGCACATGCATTCTCACAAGAGAATCAAAATCCCTGAAATTCACTGAAAACATTAAAATATCAACCACCTTATATTAGTCATTTCGTGCCCTCTCACATACATACTGTCAAGTGTGTGACGTCTTTCCTGCTGTCTGCACACAAGTATGTCTGCCAGGGCAAAATAAACCTGTGACCTTATCCGATTGCCTTTAATCAAATCTGACTTTCATAAACAATGCTAACAGCATTGTTCTAAAAACAGCAACTAAAGCGTTATCATGCCGCTAATGAATTCACGCAATGCACAACAACGAGATAAAGATCCCTCCAGAATGGCTCGCATTCCAAAGCAATCTACCTCTCTCTGCTCTGACCCGTATCTCTGTGTTCTCCAGCCGGCAAAAAGCCGGTGCATTCCCCGGCAACAAGCCTGCACATTCCCTGGCAAACTACTGCACAGTATTGCCTTCACCTATGAAATGACCAAAGGTTGGCGGCACTGTTCTTAACTGCTTACGGTAGCCGGTGTGCAAATGAACTGCAAATGTCATACTGAACTTCCACTGGAGAAGCTATTTACGTGGCAACCGACACTATTAATCAAGGTGATATTATGCCAAAACTTGGGTGGACAGTCCCTGATACTATTTCTCTAGTACCTGCCAGTAAAGAGTAATGTTGCACATCTTACAATGTCACATGTATTGAAATTGCAGGGAGCATCAAGAGACTAGAAGAACTTGGTACAGTTCTATTTAAGTTAGGTGGATTTCACCTGCCTCTACAATACGTATTTTCCCTCCCCTAATCTTCCATCCCCTCAATGATTCATCCAGTGCAGTGCTACTTAGCGTTGGTCAGTTGCCGACCTGCAAGCTGAAATGCCGACCCAGCTGTTCTCCAAGTGAATGCATATTATTTAGACCAGCATAGAGTTAAATGTACTTTTTAAAAGTATTGGGTGCATTAGGCATTCAAAATGTAGAAA
>VJOZ01011113.1:0-12312 GCA_009801055.1 Stichopus horrens | reverse complement strand
ACTTACATGAAAGCACACATTAGCACTTAAGCACGAGTATTTAAAATGATCCAGCCAAACTTGTCTGGTGTGACCACCTACAGTACTGCAAACAGCACTGTTGCTCTTTCACTTGATCAAGAAACTACTAACTCAAGCAGTACTTCCATAATGCACAGGGAGGGGACTGATGGCACATATAACCATCCATAGCATAACAAGGTTTTCAGACTTTTGCCCCCAGCCCCCAGATAACCTTTGACCTCCATCAAAAGCAATACCTTCTCAATATGGTAAACCTACACACTAAGTTTGACTTTCATCTGACTTTTCCCTATTGAGTTACAGCGTANNCCAAAAACAATAGGGCACATCCTTTCAATATGGTGGACCTACATCACAAGTGTGACTGTCATCTGACTTTCCCCTATTGAGTTATAGCATACCTAAGATGCACACACACACGCACGCACACATGCCAACCTGACTGCATAGGTTCCTTGCTGATGCAAGGAACCAATAAAAGGTAAGACATGCACTGGGTTAGAGAGAGCCATATGCTTCAATTGAGTTGTGATCATCCAATTCTTGGGAATCGCATGAAAGTATGTGTGAGTGTGTCTTTAAATGTTAAGGGTGCATTGGTGTTGGTGTGTGTGTGGATGATAGTGTTTGTAAGCTTGCAGAACAACACGTACACTTATAAGTGTAGGCCTATGCACAACTAGATACGTAATCTCAACAAAATACCTGATGTTCTTCTTTCTAGTTTGCTTTTTCTGTTTCCAGCTTCATTTTGAAAGCTCTTCCTGTATGTTTTTTTTCTTGGTTGCATTTCCTTTACTTGTTCTGTTGGTGTGAAGTAACAACAATCAGTAAGAGTCTTCCTTGTTGCATATGTATGTAAATTTCTTACTATTTTATATTTTTAATGGATTATAACAAAACAAAAGCATTTCTTAACTGATATGCAGCATAATTTACCTTTCAATGCAAGTTTCTTAGTGTTCTGTAAAGAACCAGAGGTTTGGTGTTCCATTTCAAGCAGGATCTCAGCATAGGTCTTTGACTTCCTTCGAGGATCTGAATGACTTGGGTTTTGCAAACTCTCAAGATCAGTGAGAGACCTGTCTGTCGCCAGATGCTTTGCAGTCCTTTGTTTCTTGGAGATGTCCCATTCTTGTCTGTTCAATGGCATTTGTAGTGCAGATGGTTTCGGCAGTTTGACACTAGCAAGCAACTCTGTCATCATTTCTTTAGCTTCCTTCACCCTGTCCTGAAAGTTGTCTCTTCTCAGTCTAGAAATTATATCAGGTGTTCATTTCAATTAATATATCCACATCATAGAGTAATAATGTGCCGAGATCTATGTATGAACAGAGAATATTACATACATGAAAATAGTAAAGAAAAGCTTTCAAACTGACTCGTAGTAGTCCGTACTCTAGTCCGTACTCGTACACCAGTACATTTTTCTGTACTCCTACTCATGGCTTTGGACTAGTGCACAGACCAAGCCTGCTGGGACCAATATGCTAAAACCTGTAAAAGTGACAAACCCAAGGAAGACATTAGCTAAAAATTTACTTAAAACTAAACCTGTACATTCCGTCTACTTTATGGGCTTGGTCTTAATTAGCTTCTTTTTGTAGGTAAATTTCAGTTTTTGTCCCTCCACTGAATTGGAAAACTTGTTTAGTAGAAGACTACACTTAATAGAGATAATTTNNTAAAATCCAAGTACCACTGCTCAGGATGATGCAATGATGATGGCTTCTAATAATGTGAAGTTTTTGCTGTGAACTTGTGAAGCAGAACTACAAGTTGTGATTTGTGTCGGAGAAAATGAACTTGATTGGAAAATGGTCATTCAGTTTCAAACCGAAAGTTACTATTTTTACAATGATTAGACGACATGGCGAGGACGAAGTGTTTGTTATGGCAGTCAAGTAATCATTATCACACCACAGGTTTCACTTTATTGATTTCATCCATCCCTTACATCAGCTGCTACTATTTCATATTGTTAGCAATGAAGTAATATTAGAGACTTACATATAGCTTTCAAAAGCAAAGTTTTGATGTTATACATTTTGAAACAGACAAATACTTTCACAGTTTAACACTTGAAGATCAGGAACTCCTTTGGGTCACCAGGAAACCAGAGTTAAGAGCACCAACAGGATTCACCTACTCCTTTTGACTCAGAGCTTAATGAGGTATGCATGTATTCATTGCTTGTAAGTCTGTCCAATGTACGCTCCCAAAACCTGCCCTGCACATGTAATGCCCCATCTGACAGATGTGAGTGTATCCCCAGTTTAAAGCCTAGCCACTTTCCAGAGGGTGAACATTACATTGTCCCACTGGCTGACAGCTGAATCAAGCAGAGAAGATGACTTGTTGAATGAGACTTTCCTTGTCAGGCAACCCACAGAATACCCACAGAATCTCATCCAGGGTACTCCTACACATGGCTTTGTAACTGTACTTGTACTTGTGGCTTTGTGCTTATATTCAGGATTTTGTACTTGCACTACAAGTCTGCTTTCAAAGCGAAACTTCAGATGTGTTCTGTGAAGTTTGATGATTTGTAACTAATGTATTTAAAATGCACTGTACAGTGAGGGTACATTTTCACTTTTGTCTTTATGATGTAAAATGCAGGATAAAGTAGTAAAATATTGAGGTGAACACTTACAGCAACAGTGATTGATCAACACTTTGCATTGACACCAACTGATCTGACAGAAAAAACAGGTTTCTTCTAACCACAACAGCATGGTACACCACATAAATGCAACGTGTTCAATCTTCGTACTAGCTTGGGCATTGTGCTAATAAACTTCTAACAATTTTGAGTTCTTTTGACCTCAGATAACTATTGACTTACACCGCTTCTTGCACTAACTGGTTTATACCCACCAACCAAATATAAAACTTAATTATTGTGTGAACAACATTTGTAAACCTTAAATGACCTTCAAGGGAAACAGAAAGGTTCTTTAACTCAAGGGCAACCCTCAAGGGTGTTCCAGACATACTAAACCTTTTGATATGTCCTGTTCACAAATTCCCCTTATTTGACTACTGATCCCTACTGTAATTGACAAAATACAAAAGGGTTCTTTGAAGAGTGTTACACCTATAGATACCAAATATTAAGTAGGTCCACCTCCTTCTATGGGATGCTGTGTCTGCATGTATACTGTAAATCATATATACAAACACAATTTATGCACTAAGATCCAAACACACACACACATATGACGGTGTATCAAAACCAAAGTGACTCTATAAAAAAAGTTGGAAGAGTTCATGGATATTCAAACCATATTCTGTAAAATATTCCAAAATCTCTTAAACTATCCCTTGACTTTTACAATGCGAGATAAGTACCTGAATCAACTTAAGCTCTAAAAAACTCCACATATGTTGGAGTTTTGACGATTGCAGAAATAGAAATTATTGCAAGCCATTTCGTGCCCAGTAAAGCAGAAAGTTGAAAACCAGCACTCCAAACTTCAGTGATACCATTTTGAATGATTTGGGCATTTTTAAGACACCAAGCAGTGAACAAAGAGAAAGAGGCTTTGCTATGTGCCACACAAACATTCCAAACCAAGTCTAATCTTACTTCCCAGAGATTAACTTCAGTGACTGATCAACAAAACATACTTGATGAGTGACAATTCACACAGATTGCCACATGAAATATGTTTTTTTTTGGTGTTTTTTCATTAAACCCTCTTTGAGTCTTTAATGAAACATACTTCAGCTACATTATGTATCTGCATTATAAGATGTCACTGGCATCATCTGTGATAGCTTGGCACCACTGTTTCCTCCCTGAGTGTACAACAATAAATCCAGTTGTGGGAAGCATTGTTGACAGTGATCAAGGTAGATTACTATTTTAACCAGAATGCACTGTGACTCTGATGATGAAAACCCTTTGTAAGTTCTAATTTACAGTGATGTGCAACAATACTTAGCTAATCACATTATCCCATTATTACTGGTTATGAGTTGTTAACTCATAGTCTGTGTTATTTTAGATAGCTTTCAAATACATCCACATCTTTGTCGTGTAAAATAGAAGCCCCTGTGTAAATTTCAGTGTCAGTTTTAATTTCATTGTTCGCTTAAAATTACGAAGACAAAATTGAGATTTGATTAAGACATTTGAGAGTAACATGACCAAGAAATTTAGATTTAGTTTTGCTTCCTTTTGAAAGTAATTTTTCACAACTACGAAACCTTCCAAGCTTGCAAATACTACACCAGTGCTAGCTTACGTAACAGCTCTGAATGTTCAGCAGTATTATGAACGCTACCAGGATAGCTTGTCCACACGTTCAATAACAGAGTCACAGTAGACTTTCACAGACAATTTTGTACACAGAAATATTTCAAAACCTCACCATTACCTTTCACTCAGGTTTCTAAATGCAGCTCAGATACAACGAATAAACACAAAAAAATCATGTATCATATATCATGCACAATATGTCTATCACTGCTGCAGAGGACACTTTTTCATGACATGATTCTACCCATTAGGTAAGATGAAACAAATATGGGACTGACCACAACATAGAGAATCCTGATACATAAGACAAATGTATTCTATATTTAGTAGTGAGATTTACAATAGTTGGATCTCTGATAATGATTCCTTTGGGAGAAAGAAGGAGGTCAATTGTTTTTATTATTATTTAAATTACAATAAGTAAAGTCCCACAACTACAAAATATAATCTGTTGTGCTAAACAAAGTAAACAAAGCTTAAAAGAAAATAAGATATGAGATACACACAAGGTTAAAATAAAATAAAATATAGAGTTGTCTAAAACGTAAGTCTTTGGTTTTTGTTTAAAATGCTAATGGAAGAACACAGTCTAAGATCAGCGGGAAGAGAATTGCTCAGGTGAGGACCAGCCACTGTAAAAGCAAAGTTACCAAAAGTGATATATTGAGAACAATTGACACAGGATATGCTATTATACCTCCAATGTCAAAAGTGCACCAAAAGACTGGCTATATTTCCTTTAGTTCTTAAAAGCTGTAGTAACAAACTTAACAAACTACCATACTGTGGTCAATTTGCTACAGGGCCTGGTTCCGCTAACTTTTTTGCTGAAAAAAACTGATCACTCTTCTTTCTGCATAATTAGTAATCTAATGACAGAACTTCTCCTGAGCGAAAGATATCTATATTCATAGATGGTATTTTACAGATAGGTATCAAATAAAATAGAATGATGGAGAATAGACAAGAAAGGCTGTCCCCCTTCAAACAGCACACTCTGCTGAATGGAGGAATTAGAGCGCACTTTCATTGATGGTTTTTAGTTAATGATCACTCATCATATCTATCTTAGAAGGGAATCAAAATTAGACAGTTGTCTTTAGTAAATATGGGCACTTTTAACAGCAAAAAAAGAGTTATAAATAACAGAAGCAGTGTGTTAAGAATAAAAGCTCTGGTACAAAGTGCATAGTTTAATTTAATTTACTGAAAATGAACTTTCAAGATACCACTTTGCTACAGAACTTATTTGTAACATGATCAAGTAATGAAAGTATAATAACCTGCAAACAGATATATATGTTATCAATCAGAAAGCCTGAAGGCATTGGGGTTTTGATGTTTTATGTTTTGAATATATTGGAAAAAGTGAGGATATGGTGGCCCCAAATGATCGTTTAACACACTTAAAAAGCATTTCTTGCATTCATTACTAAGATGAATCTCCGCAACAGGTAGGAGATCAGCCCTGGTTTCTTCTTCAGATAAAGTTTTGACAAGTTTTTTACAATTTGACTACCACTGACCTTTTATCTTCACAGAAGAATTTTGGCTACTTTTGCTGAATAGGTTACAGCTACAGTACATGTCAAAAATAAGATCTGTGCATGCTTGCCTTGAAGTTGAGATATGACCAACTGTATGACGAAGTGGGTGACGTGTGGTGACCTCAGATAACCTTCCACGTCCATCAAAACCAATAGTGTTCTTCCTCACAGTATGGGGCATCTATGTACCAAGTTTGAGAACTGTTGGTGTTTCCCTTCTTGGGATATAATGATATGATTTTCAGTGTTTGACGTCTGGTCACCTCAGATGACCTTTGACCTCCACAAAAAACAATAGGGTTCTTCTCAACATGGGGCAACTACATACCAAGTGTGGGAAATTGCCAAGTTTCCCTTCTTGGGATATCGTGCTAACTAGCTGTGCATAACATACACACACACCCTTGCACACGCAATCATGACTGCAAAGGTTTCTCTTTTCATTGAAAGGAAAAACCAGCACGATGCCAGCTGACGAGATAGATAAAGTTTTATCATTACAAGTCCAGGACTTGTGTAAAATTTGTGCAGTCACTACACTATACCTAAGTGGAGGTTAGTTTTCAACATAGTTTTTTCCAACAGCATTACTGGTCTTTGAATGCAGAGACCCAAATACCTTTTAACCCTAAGAAAAGATAAACCAATACCAGCAGAGATCTTATATTTTTGCAATGAAAGCAATTAACTGCATACTAAGGAATACATTCAAACTTTATTTGTAAATTTGTATAAACATTCCAGGGTACAGTGCTAACATGTAATGCATGCATCATGTACTAATGACGAACAGACAAGAGCAACCTTACCCTGACTTTTTGTTTCTTGAGATACTCATTTGCCTTTCAGGAAACCTCTGTATGCAAGAAGAAAAAAAAAGAAAAAAAAAAGTAATCAAAGCTAGCCAAAATATTTCACTCTCTAACACAATTTATAATCAAACGATATCTTGATAATGTTATGTTAACTTGGTACTCTTCATTCTTGCTGTGTATAAGAGCAATGCTGAAAGGAGTGCATGGAGGTACATGTACATGAAACTAAGGATCACATCCAACAACAACAACAACAACAACAACAACAACAACAACAACAACAAACAACAACAAGAAAAGGCTAGAATAAAACACATAGAATTTGGAATTCAGCTTGAGCAATTAATATTTCATTAGCTCTCGCTCTACTATAATGTAATAGTATGCTAATAGTATGTTATGTCAAGACATATATGTCTTCATACACTACCAGTGTATGGTTCTTCCCAAGAAGGACTCCCCAGAATAATCCTAACAGACAGGTGATTCCTTTTCTTGATATTTTCAAAACTCTACCTCTTTTGATCACAAGATATACTTGATTACAGTAGCAATAAGAGGCCATCCTA
Organism: Stichopus horrens; assembly: GCA_009801055.1. NCBI lineage: Eukaryota > Metazoa > Echinodermata > Holothuroidea > Aspidochirotida > Stichopodidae > Stichopus > Stichopus horrens. The sequence continues at coordinate 5,090 of VJOZ01011113.1, read as the reverse complement.
CTTAAATGTGATGTCGAAATTATTGGGGGGGAGGCTTTTGTATAAATGTCTTTTCCCAACGGGCTTGGTTAGGGACACAATTCATACAGATAAAAACTGATGACACATTTCCCAATTTACGAGGTTTTTACCATTTGTTGACTTCTGAGCTCTGCAAAAAACAATAGGGTTTTTTAATTCAATATGGTACACTTACATACCACAAATCAGCTAATTCCTCCATTCTTGGGATATAAAGGTTTGCAATGCTTTTACTATTTGACCCATGTGAAATCCAAATGACATTTGACCTGCACCACCTCGTACACCTTGCAAAATCAATATACANNTGTGACCCCTTTGATTCCAAATTACCTTTGATCTCCACCAAAACAAAAATAATCACACTCTCAATTTAGGTCATGCACATGTCAAGCATGAGATCAGTCATGATATGTCTTCATCTTTGAGATACCATGCTAACAAGGGAACAACATAATACACACATGCACTCACACCAAAAATTGTACATAAATAAGATAACCAACTTAGACTACAAAACTGAAACAGAGACATAAGGATTTGTGGGAGTTGTGAAAGAACAGCCCCATGTATAGGTGGATGAGTAGAGGTCACAGTACAGTATGGTCACAGTGTATGAGGGTTATAGTATGGTATAGTCATGCAAGTTATAGACTCATTGCATGAGTTTATAATTACGATCAACTGAAACAAGTCCAATATATCATTTTCTTGTTGTTTTTGAAGATAATTTTACTACCTTCTGTACATAGGACAGAAGCATTTGTGACAGAGGCAAATGGCTATCTTCCATAGATTGCACACATTTCGTTGTGTCAGATTGATCCAAATAGCTATGTTTAGTCTAACACTGATAGTGCACACTAGGTTAGTATTGGGTTAGAATAATTCACTCCTGGTGTCACCTTCAAACATATTGTCACCACATGGCACCTGTTTTAGAGCAAAAATTCATTTCTCAACCTCTTACAACTATCTTCAGTATTTTGTCACCTACCTAATGCCTTTATACCCTCTCAAAAAAAATTTGACCTGGAACCATAAGGTTCAAATTTGGAATCTTCACCTATGTTACTACTTTTTAGAACCTTTTAATTCTTTACTACCACCCACAAAGGATATTCCACAAGGACAGACTCCATTTTGGCAGTTACATGCCATAACAGTTTATTTCCATCTGACAGTTGAACACTTCAGTTTTAACAAAGTATATTTCTTTTGTGTAAACTCATCCCTACTTCATAAAGTATATTATTGTAGTTTATTTAAACATTACAGTAAATTCTGAGGCTACTACTAAAAGAACCTCATGTAATGTTTTAAAAACACAACTACACTTACGACTGACTTGGGACTGGACAAAGGTCGAAGTATGGTCTATATGTCCCATGCACCTACACTAAATATTGATGTAATTTATAATTGCAAGAATCTTCCTGGTCCATAATCTGTTCATTTTATTCTGTTGGGGCCATCTAGATAGAAAACCAATGGACCCTATTACATAGAGGGCACACTTCAAATGACCTGACCTTTACCTGAGAATTACCCCTTATGGTGCAAGAAATTTTGATGGAAATTTTTTTTGTTCTTTAATCAGGTACCAAATACCTACAAAGTAAGCAAGTTCACATGTTCCCTGGAAGTGGACTACGGAGGTGCATCATGTGTTCAGCATGCACACCTGCATACAAAACCAGGGATATATCCAGGGTTCCTGTCTTGAGATTCCAGATGCACAGGGTTTCACAAACTGATCCTTGCTGACACATATGGGATTCACCAAACATAGCCTTGTTTCTATGCTCAATATGGAACACTACTACACTTGCATAATAAATATGAAATCAGTGCAAGTATCCCTTTCAGTGATACTGTCTTTTAAAGGGTTTTCAAAATTTGATCTGACTTGATCCCCTCTGAGGTTTTACTTTCCAGTGACTCCAGATGACCTTTGACCCACTAAACATGATACCATACTTGCTATTAATCTAAAACATCTAAAATACCAAGTATAAAATTTATTGCAGCTTTTTGTCTGGAGATACCATGTAAATAAGTTTTTCAGAGTTTGCTCTATGGAGACTGCAGATGATCCACTCCCCCATTAAATCAATAGGGCTCCCCATCTCACCATTGAGCATAAACATACCAAATGTGACATGTCTGGAAGTCCCGATGTGAATGAACTCACAAAAAACTATAAGGCACTTGAATTCAATGTAGGACACCTACACACACCCCTCAACACACACACACTCAGTCCATTAAGAATGCATACGTTCTCTTATCATCCAAGCCCAAAATAGTGCCTACATAATTTGCTGTCATTCAGCATTTCCCTGGTGGAGTGAAGCTACTCAAGGATAGCCAAACAGATATTCAGACTCAACGCAAACATAAAGAATGCTTTCGAAATCATGTTCATGCTAATATCATTAATGTCATGAATTCAACAGCTTCCACTAATGACACACTAGATTCACAATCAGTTGTTAAACTGGCTAATCAAACTCATGCTAAGTGTTTGGGGGTTCAAATGAGGCTTCAAAGGCCAGTTTACTACAATACTTTCATTTTATTCCTTTTTTACATGTTTAACTTGGCTTAGGACTATTTTACATTATTTGCACAATGTTTGAAATAACATTACGGGCAATGTTTAAAATACATGAAGTTTCTATGACGTGATATTTGCAAGTTTTGGTGAAATCAGGGATACTACTGACAACTAAACAAACAGTTAAAATGTCTCTCCAGGCAATTCAAATCAAAGTTTATTACCATTTCATGATGTGCTGGTTCCACTGTCTCTTGAACTGATATAGGCAGATTCTTCCCCTGATTTTGAATGTCTGTGGAAATTTTGTCTCCTGCACTGCAAAAAGGTAAACAGTTAAATTATCACCTTCACCTTATACCTTCACAACCAAATTTTCATGTGACATTAAAACTGTTTTATACAATGGACTTCCTGTGCTTAGATCACAATATGAGATCTTACGAGCATCTCTTCTTCAGATATGTTGTTAAATTACCAGGATTTTAAGAATTGACCCTACATGATCTTTGACAAGTACTGTTTTGTAGTAAATGCTGTACACCTGCACATCAATATCGTAACCCTACAAAATTCTCTTCATGAGATGTGCACTGTATTTACAAATACTGACAATTGTGACTGGTGCTAATGACACATGACCTTTATGCTTTTACAGTAAATGATGGGTTTCTTGCACTCAATGCGGAAGATCAGGTTTTTCATAATTAGAAGCAGTGATGGTGGTCAATATTACCATCAGTGATTAACATGATCCCCCACTTTCCAACATTTGGAGCCAACACATGGAAGAAACTGAACTTGCAAATTTTTTTACTGTGACAAGGGAAAGTTGATCAAGCTTCAAGCTTGGTAAGCAACCCTGCAATGTTCATGACTATCAAAGTTTGTCATATACGTGCTACATTTAAAGTGAATAAGTAACAGGTACAGGGTCTTATGCATTCATCAAGACTTTCCTACAAATTTAGATACATTAGAGACATTGCTACACAAATTACGGTTAATGCTAAGTACATTTTTTATACACAGTAATGATAACAGACTGAATTATTGTATATAAACTTCTATTGTCTTCTTGCTTATAATTGCTTTGCATGAGAGGCGCTAAGGAACAACTTACCTTCTCTTGGTAGAGACACAAGTCTCTTCATGATGATCTTGAACTGGAGACCAGTTAGTTGCAACACTTTGCAGCAGCTGTTCAGAACAACATGGAAATATATTGTGAAGACTGCGAATGAATTAGTCGATAGCTTGAGGGGCTCAAACATTCACAGTACAGTATTATTAATCCAATTACTAAATTATCATTCCAACAAAAATGCAGCTGTTTGTATAAAGTTGAACAAGATTCTTTTGTCACCTGCCAGTTTTACTTATGAAATGATGCAAAAAAAAAAAGAAAAAAAAGGAAAAAAAAAGAAATTGAACTCTGGTGTCATGCAGCCACAGTCTCAGTTTGAACAATGGTATTGGTTTGCTTCATTGTACTCAATTAAATGATTTTCATCTATCAACATACCCAATTGCCCTGTATCTGTCCTACAAGAACGATCTAGAAGCAGAAAGCCAACAAGCATTGTGGTTTTGATGATTCAACTCAGAGCAGTTTGAAACTGCATATTGCATATACCCACAGTGACCTTTGATCTCCATGACGCTACCAAAAGAATAGGCTAGCATAACAGAGGTGTCAACTAGGAGGTTTATTAGCATGTTAAGCTGGAGCAGAGTGCTAGTGAGTATATGACAATACTTCCAAGGTGTACATTATCATCTTGGTGGACGTCCATAACAACATGTTCACCATCCCATATGCACCACAGTTAGGAAATATGCAAAATCTTGATTTGGGAGGTGTTATATTTTGTAACTAGGATACAAACAAATTAAATACGGGCCATGTGCAGATTTCTCTTCTGGAGATACTATTTTTACAAGGTTTTATAATTTGACCCCGATGACCCCAAATGATCTTTCACTTCCACCAAAAACAAATGGGTCCTTCTACTCAATGTGATACACCTACATACTAAATATGAGATCTGTTCAAATGTCCTTTCTTAAGATATTGTGTTTACAAGGTTCTCACAATTTGACAACTGTTGACCCCAAATGACATTTGATCTCCACCAAAAGCGATGGGATCTTTCTGCTCAATGTGATACACCTACATATTAAATATGAGATCTTCCAAACTTTCATTCTGAAAGATATCATGTCTACAATGTTTTCTTATAATTTGATAACTGTTGATCCCAAATGACCTTTGACCCCCACCATAACTGACGGAATCTTTCTACTCGACGTGATACACCTACATGCCATGTATGAGATATGTCTAAGCTTCTCTTCTTGAGATGTTGTGTTTAAAACACTTTGACAATTCGACCCCTGATGACCCCAAATGACCTCCACCAAATCTAAAGTGAGACATCTTCTTGAGAAATTGTGTTTTTTGCACAATTTGACCCATGAGGATCCCAAATGACCTTTCACTTCCACC
>VJOZ01011107.1:1555-18384 GCA_009801055.1 Stichopus horrens | reverse complement strand
ACATGTGTAATCGGGCATGAAAGCCGGTCTGTTGAACACTTTAGCAAAGTCGTAACGTCATGGTTGGAAGCGGACCGTATTTTCTTTTTTTCTTTTACATTCCAGTATCGCTGCTTAAGCTGGAATAAAAGTTGAAACTTTGTCTGATTTACCACTGAAAGTCAAATATGTTACAGTCATGACAAAAGACATTTGTTTAAGCCCCATTTTGCATACATGAATGTTCATATCCAGTCTGTGCCAACAAAAACGTCGAGAAATTTTCATATTCAAACATCTGGAAGATGGGTGAAGTCTCTTTCAGATTTCGTGACAAGTGATCTTTTCCCCTACATTCTCTTCGTTGATACACTGGCGAAGAACAAACGTAGGTGATCATGCGATTGCTTGTACAACTCATATTCCAGTTTTAAGATATTGTCTTCAATTCCCCACATGCACTGGTCAATGTTCACAGGGAGAGTCGTCTCAATTGAATTGCAATCTCAATGGAAGACAAAAATATTACCTTGGGCAGCAAGAATCTTATGAGGTAATAATGACATTGTTGATTACAAATACATAGTTTCGAAAAGTTCTGAACTTAATTAGCGGCGAAGAGCCGGAAGATGCAACATCCCTGGTTGGTGGTTGCATCTCTCCCTCCTATTCTCAGATATATCCTTTAATTTGAGGAATCAGCTATACTGCCGAAATCATATTCGTTAAAACGCTTCAAGTCAAAGTCACTTTATGTCACCGTAACTCAAAGAAAGACTAATCACGGAACAATTACAGATAGTTACATGGAAAACTTACAGGGAAAAGAGAAAGAAGGAACTATCTTGAGTTCTGATGTTATTATTATCGCACAAAATGGTACATTTATGTTCAAGTAATTTATAACTTATAAAGACATTAAACGTCACTTACTGAAGCACAGAGTTATTAATGAAATACGTTTTCAAAATTGTGACTTTTCATTCCACAGCAGTCACACATGTCACATGTGCGTTGTAAAATACATCAGACACTGGAATTCTTAGCACACAATTTTATCAATCACCTCCAATTTACCAATCAAAACAGCAGCTTTAATCGAAACCTTTATGACGCCAAGTTATGTAATAGTGTACGCTCCTAGACTCTTTTCATTAATTCAAATAAGAAACTTATAATTCCATACTTCCTGTCAACGTGTATAAACAAAGTCTCTGTCATTATGTGGCCTCATGTGACCATGAGGTGAAACAACCGTACCTCTTTAGAATGTCACTTTGCAATAACTTCAGACAACATTACGTCATTTAACGTCACTCTACGCTACATGTATTGCGCATCTCGTGTAGCTAGTAGTGAACATCAATAAATTCACGAGGTGAACATCCGATTTTGTATCATTCAAGAAGTGGTCGATAAAAACTCCAAAAACACAATAAGATAGCAATTAACTTCATACAAAACTTTGAGAAAGACAACCCCTTTCATTAAAAAAAGGCACCATAAGACAACGACTATGTCAAACTAATGTCATCTTTTCCTATAGTCTTTTTGAAGTCCTTTTTGTAACTGTAACACCAGTAGGAGGAGATAAGTAAAAAATTAATATCTTCTCTAAAATTTACATATATAGTCCAATTTATCCGGATAAAAATTCAACAGAAATTATTAAAATTGCACCAGCTTTAAGAAAGTCTCCTTTTTGACTTATCCAAAACTGACAACATTTTTAATGGGGAAAGTTTTAAAAATTGCATAATAATGCTAATTAGCGAGTGCACCCAGGCGATAACATGATATCATGGCTTATTATGAAACGTTGAGTCTATTATCGGAGACATCAGGAAAGATTACACATTGAAGTCTCGAGAGTCATAATCATACATGATATCATGTTGTCGACTGTATGCAGAGGTGCATGGGGGACACTAATTAGCATAATTACGCACAATGTGACAACTTTTTCGATTTACAAGATTTTTTGCGGATTTTGGAAATGTTGAAGAGCGGGTTACCCAGAAGCCCATTAAAGTAATTTAATTTCTGTTTCCAGTTTTCCAGGTTCGACTTATGTCCTTAATCTAGATTGACTGGACTAATACAGTGTTCCACTCAGTGCTTTGATTGATTAGTAGAAAAAGGCACATGGTACTGCAGGGTGAAAGAAAAAAGCCCTTGTTTGTATAGCGGAGAGATGTAAACAAACTAGAAGATAAAGGGGTAGGAAAAGGAGAAAAGGTGATTGTCCTACGTCAATGTGACGTATCAAACAACAGGTGACCAAATGGTTTGAGTGGTATACAATGAAATAGCCTATTTATAAGGAGAAAAGGGGCTTATGACACAGATGCTAAGGGCTTACTTGTCTATTTTTAAGAAGTGATAAGTCTGAACTACAATAAAAAACATTAAGGTCTTATGAATGGGAAACCAAGCAATGGTCATTACTGAGAAAATTGATACCATGAGCAATAATGACTTTTTACAATTTGATTACATTGCACCAATTAAAGAATTGGCAAACAACCCCATCTTTGTTTCAACATAACACATAGAAAAGAAAAACATCGTTTTTAGTTCTTAAAAAAAGCAATACAAGTTTAAATTACCGAAACGCTTGCAAAATCCACTAACATATAAAATATCCAGGAAATGCACAGAAATTCCGTCTCCGGTCACCCAACACTTTACCTTTTTACATCCAATGAACACAGATCATGTTCCTTACCAACTTCCTCAAACAAAACAGGCTGAGGAGGAGTCCATTAGGAGTTCACATCCTCACTGAGATGAATGAGGTCGACTGGACCCTTTTTAGACAAAAAAAAAGAAGACAAAACCCTTATTGCAGTGTATTTACAACTTGACCTTACAGTCTAGTGCGAGTGTATGGGACCCTGTTTTCCAAATGGTCTTACGCCACATGATGCGTGCCCTATGAAGTTGACTCCCTGTTTAAATTGCAGTTGTTAAGCATTACTGTTTCGCTTCAAGAATCAAGTCTCGCATTCTTATCAACGATTTTGATATCTCTTGGAAAAATCCTAAAGAGTCTGTTTCTTGAGAGTCTTTGAAGCTGATAACGACGATGAAAAACCTGCAAGAGACGATAAGACATAAATATCAACATAAATAAGTTCACAGAGAGTATCTCAGTGATAATGTTAACACAAAGACAACTAAGGTGGGTTTGATCTTCTTGATCTTTTTTCTCTGATCTTGAAATTTGTATATGGCTGTATAATTAAATACAGACCGAAAGGGCATAAAGTTGGAATTGCTACTGGAAAAAAAAAAAGTAGCAGTGTACCACAAAAAAAAAAAAATTAAAACCGCACATTTCTCCATTCAGCCAAAGGTCATTCCTAAATGTATAGATCAAATGATCAGTTTATCCCATAGGTACGTACTTCAAGCCGAGATCATTGGTGGTATTGGTGAGGTGTGAAACACATGCGCATCTTGAATATGCTGTTGCTTTGAAGTACGGGTAACAAAACGTTGAGATGGGATTTGTTTTCTTTTTCTGTAATATCTTAAAACGTGGCGCAATTGCATACGTTGTAGGCTTATATGTATAAATGTGTAAGATCTGAGACGATTTACGTGCCCGTAGATACGAAGGCTATTTTCAAAGCAATTCCAAATATTTGGAGCTCTTTTGGGGGCCTAGTACACATTCAGCTGTCTATTAATCTTCGATGTCGGATGGCAAGATTTACATAATGCGTATTCATGTATATCTTACATTGTACGATCGTTAGACATGCATGTGCATGTGCACTGGTGAAACGCAACTCTGAAAAAATACATAATAGATTGACAAATTTCTGCTCATATAATTGCTGTCGACTCCGGTTTACTGTTTTTCTTCTGTTGCATTATTTCTAAGAGAGATTTTAACGGTTTTCTAATTTTTACATCACAAATTTATCGCACAGTCACTGTATGTAGGGCTGCCCCATGCACAAAAGGCTTTGAATAAATTGTTATCTCTTTACTGTGCCAATATGTGCATCAAAAATGCACATCTCACGAACATGTATACCGTCGTGGGCTCAATTTTCAGTTGCATTCAGCGGACCCACTTTTACACATGGGGGATGAATACGTACAGTAAGTCAATGAGAAAAAAAACTTCAGTCGAATAATGAAGTATCAAAAATGCTGGAAATGGAAAAGTTTCTTACTCTTCTTTGCAGAGATTGTAGAAGATAGAATACCCGTCCTTACACATTGGAGCCACTCCTCCAAATGCTCGTATGTAGCCCGTCAGGCTAGTCGATAATTTAAAGTTACCGTTCCCACCGCTACAGGAGAGCAAAAGAAAACAAAAATATCGCAATTTTATAAACGTATTTGTGAAACTCATAGACAATCTTAAGAGTTTCGCTGAATTGAGAGATCTACAAATTGAACAAACATCATGTTGCAATAAATAGTTTGAGAAGTATTTAAATGACAATTTCTTGAGATCATGAGATGAAAAAATATTAAACTTTAGGTAGTTCTCAGCTGTAATCCACACTTCAAAAAAAAAAAGAATTATGAAGAACTGAAGATATTGCTGTTTGATGAAAGACTTCTCTATGAGCAAAAATGAATTGCAAATGTCGTAAGGTAACTAAATTCACTTTCAACCAAACAAAAACGTCATCCTATGCAGTTATCGGACATGCTTTCAGTTGTTTTCTTTATTGTTTATAACAGTTCCTTAATACAGAGAATAAAATAGTATAGGTACCAACTCTGCGACATCTTCATTAACCATTCCCGGGCCAACGTCCTGAATATTCAGGGTCAACCTTGCCACTCTATATCCTCGCGTGATCCTTGCATTTGCATTCATACAGTACCTGGTGGTTGATGTACCCTGACGATTGGCCCTTCCTTCACAAGTCACTCGTCTCCACTGTAACAACGTTACTGAAAGGCCCCTAACCTTCTTCAATGTAGCCACACGCAGTTTCATATTTCACGATTCTGAACACATTTCAAGTAACTTCCTTCGAACTAATGGCTCATTTGGGACAATTAAAATATAAAGGACAGATTCCTTATATAGTACCCGGATTAAGAAGTACTAAATACACAGGATGTTTACTCATGCTTTTCTAGGGTAGAAGGATGACATGGTATACGGAAGGTCGAGGTGCGAGGGAGTTCAGCTATCTAGACTCTGTCGGCACCCTGTTCTCAACCATCCTTGAAAGTAAAAATTCCCGCAGTGAGATTCGTAAAAACATTAACCCCACCCCCACCCAATACCCTAAAAGAACTTGTGAAAGTACCAACCTCTTTGTGTACATGGGGTCTGTAAATAAGGCAGGAACATCGATGCCCATCTCCAGTGACGTCATATATAAACCCAGGAGATGCCTATCAGTGCCCTTTCCTTGCAGACAGTCAAAGCCCATCATCAAATGTTTGCCCACAGCTCTCTGTAATAGACTCATTTTCTCCTCGACCTATGCAAAAGACCAGATAAGAGGAACAAATATGTATTTAAGTGCTAGGGGCTTACCCATGGTTACAAGTGAGCATCTGTTCTTTAAATAAAAAAAAAAACAGAAAACGATAAAGGGACGTTGTTGAAACAGTGTGGATGGAATAGTACGGATAATTTATTCAAGCCATGAATGCAATAATGAGGCTTAAACAGTGTTTTGTTGTAGTAGCTATGACATATTTGACTTTCAGTGGCAAATTTGACAATACTTCAGCTCATATTCCAGCTTTAAATGTATTACTACTGGACAGTAGATGCTATGCAAGAATACATTTATACAGACAATGTAAGAGATACCGCATAGAAAAACTTCACCAACGGTTTTATACTTTCATTACTTTGCTCAAGTCATTGCAATTGTAGAGTTTGTAACGTTTATTTTAAGTTTCATTACTTGATTTCAGTTCAGTGTTTTAGCGTAGGAAACTTATGATCCTCAAGGTATTGTGTATAACGAAATTAAAAGAAAAAAATCCAAGTGACAACAGAAAATGATACAAACTGATATGTTATCGTTATTCATAGCTTTACACCAATCAACGGCCTCTTGGGTGGTACTGCGTAACGTTTCCGTTCTGCCGTGATAGTATTGACGCGTGGTGGCGCTCTCATAGCAAGGCGCTTGTCTGAAGCATAAGAAGAAGAAGAAAAAGTGAGTTGTCCAGGAACCGCTGGTTGTCCCCTGAACACGCCTCAATGAGTCGACTCTTTGCTTGCCTCAAACTGGTGAACAATTTCCAATTAGTACCCCAATTGACAACATAACGTAAATGCAGTGTTCTACCATACAGTCTTTCTGCTTATTAGTTGATGGATGAACGGATAAATTTTTTTATTATGAATGCCATAATCATTACTCTGAGCCATTTTGTAATGTACAACACTGTGCAATACAAACTTTACTTTTCACATGCAACATTGTAAGCTTAACATGTAAAACAATCATTCTTTTTGCTTTAAATCTGATTGAATTTTCATTGACAGGCAATTGCGGGACGGTCGAAAACCGATGAGTAAACTTGATAAAATCAATGATAACTGGGATGTCGCTTACCTTTCAAACAGATTTTGGTGCGTACTATCTTTTAACGTACACACCGTTGGTATTGCCATGAAGTCAACGCTGGTGCATGAGTTATACATATCCGTTGTTCGTGTAGAAAGTCGCAAGCAACCGCCAGCACTGTGACCGGAAGTAATCACTTACGCATGCACACACTCAACCACTGAGCGATCCCTTAAAGTAATATCAATTCCATTTATACAGAAAAGAATTCCATATAAATAGAACAGAAGTAAAGCTAGCTAAGTTGCTGAAGTGACATTTGAAACGAGGGAGGCTAAGGAACTTAAATGTTTGTGAAATCTCAACTCAACGGAGATTTGACTGCTGTAGAAAACCACCGGAAGGTAAGCTGCCAGTGTTACATTGAAACGTGTTACGCAAGCACTTACGTAACTTACTTGCCATATTTTGTGTAGTATGCCAATTGAATGGCCATCTGCATGAAAGCGTCCGGATGTATCCTTTGCTCTTTGGGAAAATTTCGGCCAAACGCAGTGAAAAACCCGGGGCATGGAACAATTCTGTCTCTCTGCAACGACACAAACATAATGAGAGAGTAAGCACTTATAATACGGTGTCAATTGCTTCTGTTATACCAAAGAGGATGGATAAAATTGACATCACAAAGGAAGAACAGTGATCACTTTATGAAGTTTAAGTTTATGAAGTTTTTTATGAAAATTAAGCAAAGAACACTTTAATTTGTTGGCCACGGATAACAAAAACAAGGAAGGGGTTATTTTGCTAATCAAATCAGTTTTGTTGCAACTCACGAATTGATATTAACATTTTTAGATAATTTAGTTCAAAAATAAGTCCAACCATAAATTTATTACCAAGTAGCATTGTTAACAAAAACCAATTTCGAATTAACGGTTCTATCCCCCTGCCTCCTATATGTTGTAAATTTCAATTCGATACCAGTTCAGACACTTCCCTGAATTCCGACGACAAATACGCCCCTTCCGCAAAAAAAAGTTGACTCCTTCTTTAAATGATGCACATCTGTCAACAATTCATGGACCTTACAATTAAATCTACGTTTATTGAATCGTAAGTACCGTAATTACCATAGATTATTATTATATATATATATGTATATATCAACGTTATTACCATAAGTTATATGATTAGTATAATTATAAGTAATTTATAATATAAGTAAGTTAATAACTATAATTAGAGTATTATATTGTTGCTACACGATGAATTATCCATGTTTTTTTAAATGAAGGTTCAATTCTTCAACTTCCGGGGAAGAAACACAACGAAACAAAAATCGATGTAGTGATTAAATTAAAAAAGAGATAGTGTTACAGGAAAGGTTACATGAAAACTAGGAGGCATCATTAACTATTGCAGAGTTGATTACATTGGGTGGAACTGATTTACTTGTTTAGCGTAAGTTTCGGCAGCGTGAACTTTAGCTTCTTCTATTTTGGAATCAATTGTAAAGATAATTTCTTCTGGTTTGAGGTCGTCAGATTGCACATCTGGCGTTCCCTGAAAGAACAGAAAATACATAGCATCTGAAGTACAAACTTCGTGTAAAGAGACATTTTCGTGACACCTAAAAAGGCGAAACTCTACTGAACCAGAGACTCGGGAGCTGTCATTTAGGAGATAAAACGTTTTTAATTGTAATTTTTGCATCAAAGTTACATATGGTAATCTGTTTTTTGTTCGTTCTTGAGATTTCTGTAAGACGTGTACGGGATTAGAAAGTAAACACGGTATGGCGTTTGTCGTCTGCTACTGGCTTAATGAAGAACCTGGAGGACAGTCAGTGGTCAGGAAAATAATACTTATTCCATTATATACTGCTGTCTTAAGCATTTCATAGGATATATAGAGATATAGATAGAATAAACGGAGTAAAAGACATGAAACATAGTATAATTGGATGACTTTAATGTGCTTCAGGAAATTTTCTGAGTGTTTTTTTTTCCTCAGGGCAAAATACAGTAGCATATAGTATGTACAGTGCCAAGATGAGCTTGATCAATACGTAAATAACGGACCGATGTTAGCATTATAAGCAGACAAATAAATTTGAAGTTGCTTTAAAAAGAAAATGAAAATCTCTGTTTGGCCAGAATTCCGTTTGATATAAGTTTCACAATTCAGCAAATTTCAGCTTGTTTTCGTTGTCTTGCGGAATTAAATTTGTAGGACACCAATGTGTATCGTCAGTACACCTTCAGTGTCCAACACACAGCTCACCAGCCATTCATGCTTGGCAGTCTCGTTAATAACGAGATTATCCACCCATTGTTCCATCGCGTGAACAGTAATCCCATCTAAAGGACAGTGCTGTGAGAAAACAATCGTCATAACTTTAATCATTAATTATTTCATTATTACATACTACTACTAACTATTTAATCATTACTACCATCATCAACATCATTAATATCATCGTCACCGTTGCTTCATTTGTTCAGTATGTTGTGCAATTACAGTGGCGTCATTCTGATTTAGCTATTTCCGTGGTCTAGACATAAAGTCATTTAAGCAATTTGACGAGTATTACAAAAAAAAAAAGCTTCTCAAAAAAAGTCAATAACAGTTTATCAAATCACAATTTCAGAATGGAACAGTCCTGAAGTTCATTTAAGGAGAATACAATACCTTTTGACAAAAGTCACACATGTGAATCAAATATGGTAATGGTCCTCACCACGTGATAGTCACTCATTTGACAGTGACAATAAAGAGGCTCATTGTTGTTGTTTCGTGAAACTCACTAAACTTTCCTAAACCTGTCATTCACACACTAATCACTCTTGATCAAATTAATGGCATCCCCATGTGTCACATACAAATATTAATGAATCAGTAAATAACGATTCAATTTGGTTTTCCAAAATTTGTGACAAGACACTTTTCACATTAGCTCTAATTCATATACACACAGCCAGCACAAGTCAGGGGAAAAAAGATTTAAAGAAAAAAATCTGACAGTTTTTTGTAGTCGTTGAATGTGACACGTGGCTAATTATGCTAACTATAACCGTTGTTATGTCTTACCATTCAAAAGCTCACAAATTATAATTTGATATCAACTCAATTAGTTCCTGTTATTGTCAAAAATTCTGACCTTGGTTGTTTAACTTGTTCAAGTCAGAGTTTTATCGTGAACCGTTTGAACAAACGTTGACCACCATTTTTATAAAATCACTATTCTCCTTCAAAAAAATTAAGGATTTCTCTATATTTCGAGCGAAAAATTCCACTCGAAAAAGTGTCGTTCTCACTTTCTGAGTATTCTGTCTTTTTGTGGGGTTAACCCTAATTTTACTCTTTGGAATTGCACAAGCTTGTTATGCTACGATGGAACCAAATGCACTGAAAAAACTTTTACAAGGATTCCCGAGAACGAAATAAAAGAAAATAACAGAGAGACAAAATTAAGGTGTAAACTTACATCTCCTATGTAACCAATAGCACCATTTTCAAAGTAAGCCATCCCTGTCGATTTGTCCAACCATCGGTCGTGTACATTTTCTCCGCAAATAGCCGCATGATATGCCTGCAACGAACGGTGGAAGAGACCTGTTTTATACCTGGGTTTCATATTACTCTGGCTCGAGATTAACCCGGTGACTTGTAAGGTGACACATACGAGCACAAAACACGAAACATAGCTCAAGCAATTTTACCCCACTTCCGTTTAGCCTACTGCACAAAGGCCTTGTACACGTTCATGTGCAGTGCCCGCTGGGAGATCGCAAGGATAAACAATTCTATAGCGGGGTATAGACGAGTGCCTCAACTCAGCGCGCGATAACTATTACAGTCACCTCGCCCCACTCTCACCCTTAAACAGAGGGAAAATTACTCAACAATCCAATGTCTTTTTACTTAAGCCATGGGAATAAGTAGATAATTTAATTATCCACTTTCTCTCAGCTTTCAACCTTTGGGTCACAGAAGAGTAACCGTAACCGAGCAAAATACATCCCAATTCAGAAAGAGAATGATTAGGTTCACCCCTATAGCGCTTGGATACATGTTGCAGCATAATAAGTACTCCCAGTGTATTAGTATTAAACGCATCTGCTCTACTGAGAGTGAATATGTCAAACATGTTAGTAATCTGAAAGAATACTTACTTACATATGTACAACACAGGAGGTTGCTTTCACTGCTTGGGATGGAATAAAATTTAATTACTACCACATATGATGGACGAACTGACATAAGGGCAAATAACTTACGTCAATCATAGTTCCTGGATTTTGGGCATCGATATAGACTACAAAGATAGCTGACTGTATCATGTGTAGGTGGTCTTTGTTCTTCGGATCCAGAGACTCTAAATGACGGTAAACCTGAAATCACACAAAAAATACATTACCAGCATAAAACAAGTTACCTAGGTTACCTAGGGATATTTGTGAAGGTCACTCACTGTGTATTCTTGTTTTTTAGTTCACAAAATGGCAAGGAATACAGACCAAAGGATAGGCCTAAGTTATAGCCTTGGGTGTTCAATTACCTGGCACCGCTGAATGTTTTATGCATGTATGTAGTCATGTTATAAAGTTGGAGTGGTACATGACTTTCCCCACATCCTGATTCCGGTTACACCTGTTCTGAAAATCCCACTACCCGCCCAGGAATTACTAATCAGAATCGATGACCGATAGACTGGACTGGTTTTCTTAGGTACCCTCCTTATAATACTGATGTATATATGCATATGCATATATATTTTTTGCATGATTTCACAAGTAGTGAAGACAATTCAATCACGTCAAATCAATAACGTCACCCCTTTCCCGATCACCAGTTCCCCCTAGGGTTATTACACAAATTGGTAAAGCATATTCTAACAACGATCTTTTAGAGATTAATAGGTTATTAAATTGATCTTTAAAAAGGTTTCGTTAATTAACCAAAACATTATCTTTGCCAAGAATGTCGACAATGTTTCCTCATCCCTTATCCGGGCCTAAGGTCAAGGGTCACTTTACAGAAGAAGAGGTCTCCTTTCTTCGCGGATTTACGTAAAGTTGGTGTAAACCATTCTTTCCCTATGTTGGGAGTATCTCTAGTAGATAGCCATTTATGTGCAACACACAAGTGATTAGGCTACTTCTTACACAAATGTGCACCAAATCTTTCATAGCCTAGTGTCAAATCGAAGCTCACATAGCTTATAACAGTAATAACATAGTCATGATGCATCTTTACGCTGTGTTGAAATCCGCTTTTATTCCTGTCGCCAATGCACTTGTGACACCAACATATGAGCTGACCATTGTGGGTACGTAAAGTACTCTTCAAAAAGAATGACATTAGGCCTACAGGTAATTCTTGATCCACTGTGTGTTGCGTTACATTGTGTAGTCAATAACGTTAGGCGTTACAATGTCAGGTGCTTGGACGCTTGAATATACACGAACCCTACTCTCTATATAAGACCTAAAAAATAAGTGCCTTCAACAATGGTTCTAGTGCGCGACGGTCATAGTAGTGTATAGACAGTTATTATGGCATAGACCGGGGGAACGAAAAGTTGGTCCTCTTTACCATTAAAGTGTTAATACTTTGTTTACCTTCGCCCAAGTCGACCTGTCATCTGCGGTGAGGGTGCCAATACATTGACCTCTGACCCGAGACTGAGATTTTATGTAAATGAGCTGTCTGCAAGGCAAGCGAATTAAGGGATTAGTTCAAATTTGTCATTTCGTTTAAGGTTTGATACCCCGTGTTTGGTATTTCTGTTGCTGGTGTCCTAGTAACGCCATAGTAACGAAGTTGATCTATACAGATGTAAAAGAATGATTGGAATACCCCCTCCTATTTATTATATAGCACAACCAACACCNNAATCTGTTGTGGTTGACTGTTGTTTCAGGATAACTCATAGTTTGAAACAGGACTTTAAACATTATTTTTTTTCTACATTACGAGAACATACCTCTCGATTTCACGTGATCCTACTTGATCCCCGTTTTTGTCGAAAATATCCATCTTGAAGATGTGACCATTGCAGAAGACGGCGAAATGGGTGGGGCAAGAACCCTCGGCTTCTGTTGACAAAAAATAAATTGAAGACTCCGACTAATAACTGGGGAAATTGCATGTGACGTAATTGAAGTTCACACACCTTGACACACAAGCAGTGCTGCAGACTCACTGTTATTGTTCATGCACTGATCGTATTAGTTTGACGTCACCTGTCACGTCACTGGTTGCGTAATTTTCCTATGTAAGATGTATCGGTGGTCTCTTTTCAAAAAGTGATTATGTTTTGTAGGCCCTATGTATACGTTTCTTCTTCTATTTCGATGGTAGGGGCCATTTTATAACTTTTCTCCCTTCTTCGACTTCATCGATTTAAGTTTAATATTTACTTCCAATGTTATTATTCATGGTACAAAAGTCAAACTCAACTTTCCCGATAATACAAAAAAAAACTGACCTACCTGTCTTGAAGTATGAAACAAGAGTGTCTTTCGGATCACCAGGGATTCGTGACGTACAGAAAAGACTCTTGTATTGGTGCATCGTAGTCGGCTTATTACTACGATCGCGAACGACCGGCAACTCTTCCCTGTATGCGGAAAACGTTTCTCAATTAATGGTGGGGGGCGCTTGTGAGCAGCCATTGAAAATGAGCAAGCAATGTATAAATTGACTTATCGAGCGAAAATGGAATAAGGTTAGTTTCTGAAAAATGGAAAAACTACCAAAACATATTCTGAGTCAAACTTGAACGAAATGATAAGTCGATCATCCGAGTTATTTTTTTTTTTTTAACCAAATTCGTTTTACCTGTTTATTGAGGTATTTTGCATAAAACGTTGAACTTCACCCAATTTTTGTTCAATATTAATGACAACTAACAATAATTGGTATGTTAAACGTATAAAATCAATGTGTACATAAGCCAATAAGACAGCTTGAAAGAAAGACTGCTTTTATTCATTTGTTTGTTATTAACAAACGTAGTGAAGCAAAGTTCTTTGAATAATACCAAAAAAGGAGGAATAATGCATACACATAACACGGAAATAGAAGGCCCAGAAAGTAAAAGACCCGGAGTAAGAACATATTTCTTCATGCCTACAGGTGCGTATACATTCACTCGGCATGTGTTCATGTCAGCCTTAATAAAAACAAGTTAACCTCACCGTCTGCACAGCAAAAAGTAGCTCGTAAATGCATAAATGCTCTGTGCCGCCCTTTTGATCTGCGTCCCTGCAGCCAACGGCCAGTAGTTTTGGTTCATGACCGCTGATGCGTTCATGTTACCCATGACCACCATAGGTCCTCTTGCCTGTAGGTATGCCCCATCTTCCCACCAGGTCTCCAGCTATTCGTTTGGTAATTAGAAACGGAGCACACAAAAGACAAGAAATAAGGCGGGAGAAATTTTGTTGTAGTCCTTCTTTTCCATGATATCACGCTTTCTCAAGGTAAAATGAGATACATTTTAAACGTGACACTGTGAAAAGTCATGATTCCCACAGGGTTGCGAACTCTGTGAATCTTACAGTTTGTAGTAAGGAAGCTCTAAAATTGGTGTTTTTACTGTTCAAAGAGCATATACAGTTTAGACCATCGCAATTTACCGGTGATGATATTTTACATTTTATACAGTATTTGCAATGACCCTTGACCCAATGAACTTCGTATTATGTCAACTTTCATTTCGAAGATCAGGGTGGCCGGAATCGTCTAATGATGAGGACAGTTTGCTATGGGACATATGATAGGACATATGATAGGACATAGGAGAGGACATATGATAGGACATACAAACATTGTGTAAGCGGGGGTCGTCGTCCGCTGGGGAGGTCAGTTGCGCACCAAGGAAACGTTTGGGTAAAGAAGCTGAAATATATCACCTTTTAGACTTAAAACTCCTCACCAAAGTATTATATACACAGGTGTTTATCTACGGACCTTTCTACTTGTTGTTATCTAAAACTGCAGGTATGTCAACATCATCTCATTTCTCTGCAAGAATGATATATACCTCTTCTACTCTTATATAATTTTTGTTTTGTTGTTATTTTTGTATGTTTGCTGTTTTTAGTCGTTCTCTTTATCTTCTTTTCTTCTTTTTTTTTTAAATGTTTCTTTCGGGTTGATTACCCACACCATCTCACTCTTTCAGTAATCCCTCCCCAGTCGCTTCTTGTCTTAATCTATTACGTTGTTTAATGCTTGTATGTTTTGCATCAATTTCTTGAGTCTGACCAAAAGTTAACTTTATGAAACTGGACTGAAAGAATGACTTATTGTATTATGATAGGAGAAAACGCTCTTCTGTAATCATGAATGCCTTACTCTGTTTTGTCGGGAAGTCTGTAACCTCAGGAAAATGGAAATGTCATACTCGAAATGTTCTCTTAAATGTGGTTTTAATGCAGAAAAGCTGCCATAGACGTGAAAATTAATTTCCTCTTGAATGGCCTTTTGGCATGAAAAGATATTTCGTAGAAATACTACCGCCACCCATCTTTTAACAAGTGCTTGTTCATAAATTAGTTGTTGAACATGCGAATGTGTTGTTAGCTGGTTCTCACAGCTCACTTCTCACAGCTAATTAGATTCTAGGCAAATTTGATCGTTGCATGTGTACATAGTTTTGGGATGGGGCTTTCAAGTTTTGATGAAGGTACAGATTCTTCGGAGCCCGTAAAATCTTCGGACTGAGGATTCAAATCAACCGATTGCATTAAATTGTAGAAAGAATATGACTCAACGTGGATATTGAGGTAAAAGTTTAACATGGCAAATGCCTCATGTGACTTTCTCGAGTGCTTTCATTTTTCAGAAGGCAATGAGATTTGAAAATACTAAAATGTAATGACTCGTGCCAGATATCGTGGCCCTCTAGATCCGCTCCAGGTCCACTCTAGATCCCCTGCCACTGGCTTCGGAAGCACATTTAAGGGTCAAATTCTTTTTCAGTCTGTTATAGGTATCACCTACCTCCCTCCCTCTGTGAACCACAATAATCACAGCCAGGCCTCAAAAACGTTTTTCGTCTTTGCATGTGACTGATAGAATGAGACGTGGGGAGTGCTGTTGGGCGGGAGGTGGTGTTGCGAGTGGGGGTGCTTGCTAGATCATATGTGCTTTATGAAGTGTTTTAATTTCATCAAAATAATTTTATTGGGAGCAGCGTGATTTTTTAATGACTGCTGACAAAATTGTTGCTTTTTGACCAGGTAGCAGCGAAGGGAAAACATGTCAAGGGGTTTCCCCAATCGCAACGATAGCCCTGTTAGGTACCTCCGACATTGAAATCCGAAATGAAAGTAGGATTAAAGGGTCCTTCAGACTGACACGTCATGACGTCAAAGCCAAAACGTTCAAGAAACGACATCATTGACTTACCCAATTCCTACTGTTTTTAGCTTTTGCTTCCAGTTTTTCTTGGAGTTTTTTACCCACCCCATTTTGGAAGTCCTCCACGATTTTCTTTGTATTCTCCAACTCCTCGCCAGTCGCAAACACTTTCACTGTAAGTAAAAACATATGCATATACAATTTCAAACTGTTGAGAATCACTACTAGATGTTGCAATCCCTCCCTTTCTTCCTTTTTTATGAGCGAATAGCGAAGTATAGCAGTCGTGTTTCAGCCTCTTGACAGTCTTTCCTTTGTATGACTGAAAATTCTTTCAGGTTAACCAAAAACGAAATAATTAATAAAAAACTTTTTAATATGTATAAGAATTATTGAATGCTTTATGGAACAGTTTATAGACTATTACGTTGTAAATACTAGCGTTTCTGAGGATTTGCACAACAAAACGACTGTAAAACATGGAATAACACCCCTTTCCACCCTTTTGTGAACGGCTGTTCCGTACGAAAATCTCAACCCTTCACTGTCGGTATTCTGAATTTTTTAAATAGATTTCAGCGGACTTTGGATTCTATTTTTTCTGATAGAGGAATGTTGTATTAAAATTCAGTTGTTAATTTATCAACCTAGGAGGTTAATACTGCGTGATTACGAACTGGTTTGTTTTATATCCTAATAACAAGAAAGATTATAGGTGGTAACGTGTCGAGCTGTTCTGTCAACTTTGCATATTCATCTTCATAATGTGCAGCTCTCGTGTGTGCTGCCGTACTTCGCGTGTTCACACACATGAGCGTGGACCACTACACTGTCAGTTCCACCAGGCAGGGTAGGAAACATTGGCAAATGTGTGCTATCGTGACGGTGATGTCTATTTCTTCAAAATTGTCATTGACACTAGGCCTAGAGATAATGTTGTGATAAGCGTACGGTTACTGT
>VJOZ01011087.1:0-10045 GCA_009801055.1 Stichopus horrens | reverse complement strand
AGGCAATTAGCAAATTATTGTCAGTTGATGGATATAGATAGTTGCAGTTCGTCACCATTGCGGCGAAGAGTGTTGAAGGAACCGAACCGAACCGAACCTTAACTGGACAAATGGTACAAAGCCCAGTGTTGGAAATGTGGTAATGACTGATATCATTCTGTACTTGATGTGTGGGTTGGCCATACAGGGTAGGCCTTCATGGCTATACAAAAACATAAGCTGTAGTACATAGGCAGGCCCAGCTGGGGGAGAAGGGCAGTGGATAACAATCTCCTCCCTATATCAAGAAATAAAATATTGAAGTAGAAGTGAAATGTTGAAGTAGAAGTTGTTGGTGTATCTTATATTCTTCAATGCATACCCCCCTCCCCCCACACACATTTCATTCACATGCTGGCAGTGTTTGTGCCATGGTTTGCCTCACATAGGCTACCATATATATGAGTGGCCCGAAAAGGAGTGTCAGACAGTGTTTTCTTACCACATTTATTTTGTAATCTTACATGAGAACATATAAAATCCTTTTCCTACATAATGACTTACCAGTGTTGCTTGTACAGTAAAACAGGGTTCACTAATACTGTAAGCTATGCCTACCTGTAGGCCCTACTTGGGAACGTATAATTGGCCTTTCGCCTTAATGCAGGCACTGAATGAAGCAGACATGGTACGACACAGACAGAAAGACAGGACGATTGGTAAAACCAGTTCAGCTGAGATGAAGGAGGCAGTAAAGCTGGTCATTGAAGAGTGGATTAGTATTCGAAAGGTTTCAAAGAGAACAAACATATCCTTTTCAACCTTGCACTGAACTGGTTGGCAGTGCACATCCCCGGGCATTCACCCCAGAAAACATACTTTCTGGATTTCGAGTCGCTGGTCTTAAAGACCGACCTTTACCTTCATATAAAATAGATACGTCCTTTCTCAAAAGCTCCTGATTGAAAGACCAAGAAAGGAAGAAAGCAGGGACTGACACTCCAGTCAAAGCTCAGCTACATGATGAGCTGATGCAGAAAAAGAGAATAGAGAACGCTAACAAAAGAGTGAGCAGTTATGCAGTGAGGACAAAACGGAAGCTAATTGACGAGTGCCAAATCGATGAACACCCTGATGTATCGCCATTTGGGGAACTAGAGCTACCTGAACCAGGAGAGTTCATGCCTCGTGCGAAATCATCCTATTCTTATGTATTTCCGTTTCTTTTTTCACTACATCATCTAATAGTTCGGTATATTTTAATGCATAGGAGCTTTGCCACCAAAGAAACACTGACAGGTAATGGAGTAATACCCTTTATCATATTCAGTTCATATATTGATCAGTCAGTTATTTAATTACCTTAATCAGAATTGTTATTAATGCATGACTGTTAAAACGTGTATACATTTTCACTTGAATACATCAAAAAAGAATAAAAAGGTCTGCAAAAATCTCATAGGTTACTGACAGCCTCTTCGGATCTCTGCTGTAAAGCTAACCTTGTAAAATTTTTTACTCTCTCAATTCATTACCTTGATTTTCTTATGTGTGCTATTTTTTATTTCTTTAATACACTGTGAATTTGCAGAAATGTTTATTCAACAATGACAGATAAAATATTTTATTTTTAATATGTGCTACCAAACACCAGCGTAAATCTATTTTTTAAAACAACGCAACCGTTTCCTGCCTACAAAAATTTCTTTTGGATATTTGGACCAAATCACACCGTGAAATGACTCGTTGGTGTTTTGCGTACCAGTCCAAGAGATCAAAATAAAGTGCCTGAAACACTGGCTTCATGCTCACTCACAAAAGCAGGAAAGTTTTGTGTTTGCTTTTTCAACATATCCTTTTTTGAGGGACACCAATCTCCACAACCAGTGTGGTCTTTTTGGCGGTGATTATAAATAGCCCATGTCCTCTTATGAATTGCTTTTTTGGTGAGTCTCCCAGATCCTCCAATACCAACAAATGTTTTTCGTTCAGCTCGGAATGTCTTTCCCTTGTTTTTGGTCACCAAATCTGTCAGACGTTTACCCATGCTCTTTTGGACATGCCCTGTACACTCGAATTTTGTACTTTTCTTCTGTGGGTATACAGGAGGGGTTGCATCAGCCACAGTACTGTAAAGCCCGTGCTTCTCTTCTGAGCGCTTGAAACACTGTAGGACACCTCTAGGTTCCATTAAAACAGCTGACACCTTTGGTCAACTTGACAACATTTGGTACAGTAGTTAGACATCACACAAACATCCCATCAACAGACAAAATGGTGGTGACACCATTTTTGCTTGAAACTCCTCTCCGCTGCCATAGGCAATAATATCAGTAGGACCTGGACCGTCCTTTATTTCAGATGCTGCTTGGCTCATGGTACTTGCAGAAGATTCTTCCAAAATTTTGTGTAGTTTCTGTGAATGCTCTGAATACAAAGCGTTGGTTATGTTCATAAAAGGATCCACTGCTACCACTTACAAATTTTGATGTTCCAAACGAATGAATTTCTCCGCAAATATTGCACTGAAAATTAAAAAAATCAGGTCAAACCTTTCCTGCTTTCACTTTCACTGATTCGTTGTATGGTCAACTTTCTGTACTTAACACCTGTTTATTAAGTCATAGGCCAATGTTTTATCGATGGTGATGTATGTGACACTTCTTGTAAACACGATTCCCCTCAGAAGGGCAACTGTAACTGATTATACTTGGTGTGTGGGTTGTTTATATGAAATAGATGATCCCTATTGCTTTTGATGGAGGATATAGGTCATTTGAGGTCACCCGAGGTGAAACCTTGCTAACACATGGTAATGCTGACTGATGTCATACTTGGTGTTCGGGTTCCCCATACTGGGTAGGTGATCCCTATTGCTTTTAGTAGACCAGTAACTGCCGTTGATCTCGTACTTGTCATGTGGATAATTCATGCTTGTTATAATATAACCATGTAGTAAGGAATGACAAAGCCTTTTGGCTTTCTCATTTTCTTCAAGGATCCAGTCCATTTGCTTCCAAAGAAACCTCTTTTCTTCTTCGCCAATTTGTGTACATTCAACACACCCTTTTTCAAGATGTGATGACCCAAATCTATGAAGGTCTTAAGGGAGTTGAGCTAGTGGCCGATGACATACTAGCGTAGGAAGAAACCGAGGAACAACACGACCAACGTCTAGAGGCACTCCTACAAAGGAGCAGAGATAAAAATGTAAAACTGAAGAAAGACAAATGTCACTATTGATTTTTTTGACAATGGACCACAGTTCAGCATACAACATCAAGGCCATATCACCCCCAGTCCAATAGTATGAAAGGGGGGTTCAAATCGCGAAATTGTTATTGACCAAAGCCAAGGAGGATGGACAGGTCCCTACCTTGCTTTGCTAGAGTATCACATACCCTAAAACCCAACTAAAAAAAAAGAAAAAATGTACGGATGCAGACTGAAAAGGGTTTTGGCCTCTGCTACTGTCGGGTCAAGTCCCCCAGAACATACAATGTACAAATCCCACACGGTGCACGATACCAGCCTAACCGAAAACACGTACGACAAACGGACGAAACACATACCTGACAATTGACGTAGCACTTCCTTGTGTCCTGAGCTACATACACCACTTCAACTATACCACACAGCTATAGACGCAGGGCACCATGTGGATATCATCAGTGAGGTACCGCTATTCCTTTTCAGGTGTGCATGCATGTGTAGTGCAAACTGTGTATTGTAGGCCAGATCTCAACAATTGTAAAAGGTTTGGCTTAAAGTCTTGTTCATTGGTATTTTGGCTGTCCATTATGAGTGTAGGGTCGTTCAAGAACATCACTATTGCAATGGTGCGTCATCACTCTGTCTGTCTATTTGTCTGTCTATAAACAATTGTTGAAAATGCTTCTACTCTGTCATTTACATGACACTGACATAATGTTCAATAGATGGTGGACTATTTGGAGTGCTCGAAATTTTTGGTTTGGTTTGGTTTCAGCTAGTAACTAGAAAGAGAATGTAAGGTTATTGGACGTTAAACTTGAATAGTGATGCAATTGTTTTCATTGTAATTTGGTAGTCCTGTAATTATGGAGTCCTGCAGCTTCTCTTGTACGTCCACTTGTTGGTGATTCGATATAATACGTCTGAAAACGTTAATTCATCTTCTGACCAGACCAACAGGCATCTGAATGGTGCAGGGTCTTCTTTCATCATGCTCCACAATCCACCAATACTATTAAGCCCCTGCTGAAATTCATCTATTTCCGATTTGCATCTATTAAAGGGGCTCATCGAGTTGATATCAGTTGATATCAGTAATGAGCCTCTTTAAAACAATGTGAGATAAAAAGGATCGCCAAGTTTCACTCGAATTAAACCACAAAATACTACCACTCAATAGAACAAACATATTGGATTAACGTGACTGCTACTGTGCATATACATTCACATGCAACCAGCATTTTGTTCTATTGAGTGTCAGACATATTGGATAGCATGAGGATGTGTAACGTAATTGGTTCTCGTAATATAACAGTAATATTCCGTGTCACTAGTTGGGATGTAACAACTGCTATATACACATCTTCGGGGACAAGATGGTGACAAGTTTGTCATCTTGAGATTGCATAGCCAGAACCAAACATACATCTATAAGTCATAGAGTTACCAATGCAGGCTTCACTTCTTGATAGCATCTTCACCATGCGGCACACATACATCTGTCCAAGCTTCACTTCCTTAGATATCATGTTTAAAAAGTTGTTGCATGAAATGTCGATGGGGTCTTGAAGACTGGGGCAGACAGCGATCTATGGCTTATGTAAAGTCCACTTCTTTTCCGAAAAATGGGAGCGATGACGTTTTTGAATCCATTGACTGTTGTGGCAGTGACAGCCTTCCGTGGCAGATTGTTTAAGAACTTCAACTCGGCTTTTACGTCTGCGCATTTCAAGAGAAATCATACCAGTTGTTGTTTAAAGAGGGCCTCTACAATGTCATATATGCTAGTGCAACCATTGCAAGCTGCCCAATCACCAATCAATCTATTGTATTCAAGCATTGAATCAGCCAACATTCAATTCGCCATTGAATCATCCATAAACGCCAATTAGGAGACTGATAAGCTGACCCACTACAGAATATTACACATACTATGCCTCATTCAATTCCTCATCACTTTTTAGTGTTATAATCTAAGAAGAACAGGTGGACACTGTAGTGTGCATCTCAGCTGGACCAGAAACAGATGCAACTTCAGTGTCACTTATTGAACTACCCGTATTAATGTGTTTCAATTGTCGATGTACTGCATGTTATTTCTCTCTTTCTTTTTCCTTTCACTGTTTCTTACTAACCCCACATCTTTACCCATACCATTACTGAAAACCAGGCATGTAGTTTGCTATACTAGTTGCAACTGATACGTGAGGTAAGAAATGTGTTTGAACATGAATAAATCCACAAAACAACTGACATCTGTGGTAATTGTTCCACGCATTACGTTGTAGAGTAACGAAACCAGGGCCACCATGGAGGATGCTCCATGCAAAAATTTGGCCAGGCAGTTTGTCAAGACCTTTCTCCAGTACAGCAATGTCTACTGCATCCTCTCCTGGTAATGTGATAACAGGGTCACTATAGAATGAAAACCCAGTCTGGTTATTGATGGCATCTGCCTCACAACAACGTATACATACGCTCGCCCTGAGCTCGGTTTTCTTGTTGATGGGGTTCTTGGCGAGCAGGATCTCTACCTTTTCTTGCACAGGTTGCATTGACCTGAGCGTCTTTTGGTGGTGTTTGATTCTTTCACTATTTCCCAGTCACCTTCATCCAGTGTTCTCCTGCAGAAGAAAAGAAGCTTTTCCCCTGGGGATGTGTATGTGTATATATTCAGAGCTACGTGAATGCCTATCACATGACATTAGCATAGTAAGAAATGTTGATGAAAGATACCTCATTGCCTAAGTGTAAATTTTTCACACGGTTTTCACAATTGACACCCCTGACGACCACAGGTGCCAGCCATGTGACCTCTACCAAGCTTCCGTTATAGAGATATCACGTTTACTGTTCAAGCTTCCTCTCTTGAGATGTTGTATGAGCTTTTTAATGCATAAAAACGAACAAATACAAACTGAAAGCGGCCGAGGAAAAGCAAACTCTATTTACAGACTATCAAATAAAACAAAGTTATGTTGACAACAAGTAACCTTTGACATCCACCAAAAAGAAGTGTTCTTCCCATCTTGAGATCCCATGTTTACAATGTTTTCACAATTTGACCCCTGTCATCGTCGTCAACTGGCACCATTAGTTTATGTTTGTGACATATCTAGAAACAAAAGGACAAATTTGAGGTGACAACTTACGTTAGGCGTACGCTATAAAATTCAATGACATTCACCATATTGTGGCAATGAATTTATTTATATTGTCATTACAATCGTTGATAAATGGGGAGAAAATCCGCCATACACACACACGCAAAAGAAACATAATGCATGGGTATGGATGTGTGTGTGTGCATTGGCAAATGTCATTCATTTCTTTTCTTTCCTTTGTTCAGGTAATTAAGGTACTTCAAGGTCTTCATAGTTCGTGCAAATGTGAAAGATAACGAACAATTCACATGACACACCATTTCAGGTCGAACAGGTTATATAGCAGGTGCCCATACCAAATAACACATGCATCATGTTTGGAGTTATGTAAATCAATAAATGATCACATTTATAACAATACCCCAAACATATACAAAAACATGAGGAAACTAAATAGGTTCATTTGGAAAATTGTTCAGAATCGGCAATGATTACCTGTCATAGCCAGGCGTTGAATGCTTCGGTGTCGCGTGTTGATGAAAATCGCACAGCACGGCTAAAACCATTGCATTACATTGAACTATTGCCAGATGATTCCACAGATATTGAATGTATGGGGCTGATAAAAAGTATGCTGCCCGACCCAAAGTACTGCAAGCACTTTTTAGGCAACTTTGCTGCATGGTTTGATATTCCACAGGCAAAACAACAACTTGGAAAAATGTGATGATGAGAAAGTTTTACCCTGTGCGAGGTGTCGTTTTCGGAAAAAGAATTACAGCCAGAACTAATAAGGTATGTTCACTTCCGTAGGTGAATGATGTTGAAAACTCCTCACGCTGTCTTATCCGTGGCGAAAAGAATGGGACCTAATGGGCTCATTTAAAAGTTACCAAGACAATTATCACCACTTACAGTCGAGCATCCAACAAAAGGAGGCTGAATACAATCATAACAGCAATACAGGCACTACAGGCAGCCAAAACCGACCCCATCAGCCGCAAGAGTTTGTATATTACAAACTGTATACAAACCAAACAAGAGTAATCACTGATACCTCGCTTACCCTGATTCTAAATATCATGCTGTAGTCAGAAGCCTTAATGCAAAAACAAGGAATTTTGACCATATGCTTCACTGGTTTCAAACTCCAAACCGTTAAATACCTTTTGTGATTTACCTGCACCTGTAACCCAGTCGTGAAATCACTCTACAATGCATATTCATTGATGAAATATTCGTGATAGATGGTTATTCAAAGATAGAACCTATGTTGAAATATTTGACTGTTTGAATAGTCAAAATTCCATTGCAAGATATTGTTACAGGAGACATTACAAAATCATTCCTTGGAGTTGGTCAAAGAGTAGACTTGTGCTTAAATGTAGCAGTTGATGTACTAATTAATTGGATACACAATGACTCTGCCTCTGGAAAACTACACAGACGTGCCAGCAAAGACTGGCCTCTTCATACGCTGTTTGAACCAATTCAAAATAAATGTTGATTCAAATGATGGGTTTCTTTAATGATCTTACAGTGTAGATGTACAGAGTGACAAATCAATTCAGCATATATTCTTCTGTTTACAGTCAAGAAACATTGCCTTTTCCTACCAACTATGTCTCCCTATAAATTAAATTGTTTTCTGGCATGTACTTACACAATGGTAATAAGTAAACACATTCCCGTCTATGCTTTATTTAGACCAACAGACCAAAGAAAAATAGTCTAAGCAGAATCCCTGTCAAGAACATCAGGAGTACCTAAAGTTAACTGCTTCGATCCCTTGCAGACACATAGCTGAATGGCAACATGCAAATGAGGACAAAGCCACCACTGCAGAATTTCATCACCACATCAATGGATAGTGACAAATTTTCCTTTGGATTTGACATTAAAAGAACAGGACAATTTTCGTCTGACCTTTAAACTATATATTCTCGTGTTACTTCGTTGCTAATCATTTACACATTATGAACTGGGAGGTGCCATCATAAAGATTTTATTATTCGTTTCTCATGATGTTAACATGTCAACATGTTAACTAGTGATTACACAAGTATGTATATATTTTTTTTTCAGGTTTGACTCAGCAAAACCTGTATTTGCCCCACATAGTTCTCAGTCATCCACTGTGATTCCCTCTTGTTGCATTTTTTGGGGGCAATGGTCCAAGAATGTTATGTTTTAGCCCTTTCCCTTGTTTTGGCGTTGTAATAGCATGTCATGTGTAATATGACATCAAATTCCCCATGACAGCTTATACCACTGTTCAAACAATGCTGCTGATTTTTCACCATGGATATGTGAACAAATGGTCACTTCCCTAGTGTTAAAAGTATCTGGATATGTCAACAGAGGTGAAAACCCCTGTCAAACACGATATCTCAAGGAGGGAAGCTTGAACAGGTGTTCCACATCGAGTAGAAGAGGCAAGTGTTTTTGGTGGATCATATATAGCATGTCACATTCACACTCATAATTACATCATGGAAACCACAATGCTTCTGGCTTTCTGGTTCTTTAATGGCGACCCTCATGGAAATACACAAAATTGTTTAAAGGTAGAGTCTTCCAATACAGCCGATGGAAAGTCAGACGCCAGTGTTTCTAAACAAAGGAAACAACACCCCAGCAAAAACCATGATCATACCATATGTTTCTATACCACACGACCCCCACAGCGGGCAATAAAACGGCATAAAACAATAGGAAAAACAAACCACCTGCCTCATTAACTCACCACACCCTCGCGAACAGGGTTACATGAGGTCGACCTCCCTGCAGCGAAACAAAACCCCCACCAACGGACACAAAAAAAAACAAGAGGCCATGGTGCGACGGATATCCCAGACGCCAGTGATCGTACTTCCTTGTAATGCACAATGCACCTTCTGTTCTTTATTTTTCAGTTGATATAATTTCTTTGTAGACCAAGTTTCTTGTTTACCAGGTCCCTTTCTGAGAACTTCAGATTTTTCGTCTGCGAAGGTTACAAGACTTCCTGCACTGTGGATCCTTTCTCTTTGGAGAGAAATTTCCAAAAAGCAAGGAACAACAAAAGGAAGATGACATGAAAGGAAGAAAGCATGACATATCAATGATTAGTTCAGCGCAGGCATAAATGACAAAAGAAAGCCTATGGTAGTTTCATTGTTATTTGAATACCTTTCGTGTATTTGAAGCAACCAGGGAAATAAAATCATCCGAGGTATGGCGAGCCAAGCATTATATGAACCACTATCAACAGTGTGCAACACTACATCTTTGAGTAGATACATCTTGAGCAATTTCCGTATAACATGGACTGGAGGCCCAATTGGAACCTTCGACCCAAATTCCAGAACGCCCCATCTGTTCCACTTCTCAGTAGCTTCAGTAATATCCATAAAAATATCGAAGAGATGGATTGTAAGTAGTACTTGATCAGCTCTGTGCAACAGGATTAGTAGCATGTATAATTTGAATGATTTAAAGTAATGGGCAAGACTGTTGTTAGTGTGGTATCACTAAATGGGTTAAAGTAGGCACTTGGTCTGTTCTAAAGATCCCAAATACTTCAATGGCATGGCTGGAGCGTTAACTGTTGAAGATGACCTCCAACTGTCATCGGAGTCTGACTTTGCCATGTCAGATCCTGGGGGGCCTGCCTCAGATGACTTGTGTGAGGGGGCCTCACCCGGAACAAAGTTGAAAAGGTCGGCTTCAAATTTGGGCAATAAGAAGGCCAAGTCAGGGACAGACGG
>VJOZ01011068.1:2711-43453 GCA_009801055.1 Stichopus horrens | reverse complement strand
ATGGATCCCTGTGTACATTGTGTATTACGAGCTGCTCTGCATCTTTCGATTTTGCTGGCAATCTAAGAGTACTGTAACTTAGAACCAGTTGAGAATTTTGCTTTCCGGGAGGTAAAAATATAGCTTAGGGTGATGCAATATGGCCTTTAACTGACAGAATGGAAAGACTAGTTGGGAGATAAAAAGTTATAAACCAATCATTCTCCTTTACATTGCACATTGTTAGAAAACAAAACAATTTTAATACTATCAAAGCACATGATATCCATTGTTCTGCCCTGTTAAGTCACAATGGTAGTGTCACATGACCTACCAACATTGAATCATTAATCATTAACGTTAATTAGTGGAAGGAAGCCTTAGTAAGAGCTAATTCCAACCCCCATAATAATAATCCACTGTACTATCAAGACGTAACTTGCATGAATAATGTGTTCAGTTTTAGGGTAGATCTAGCCCATAAAGGCTCATGTGTATCAAATGAGAATGTATGTGGTATTCTGAAACCGTGTCCTCCTTGATAGAAGAAAAACTAATCTGTACTGCATGTACTTTTTGTTTTTTAAAGTTTACCAGGACATTTGAGATCTGTAGTTTCCCTGGATACCAAACAAGTAAAGGTAGGGTAAGAGTTTGCATGCCCCTGTAGTTTTGTCATCTACATGGATCTACCTGAGTGTGTATAATGGAGCATGCATGCATGCACATTGCATCACTTGTAAGATCTTTTTGTGAAGATTAGAGGAAGCCAGATGAATTCAGTAAAGAAGAGATTCTTGTAAACGGAGTGCAAAATTGTCTTTGTCATCCATCTAGAAAAGTTTTGGAAGGATATTGTACAACTGCCATCTCCATAAGTTTAACACAGTCGCATATAGGTTTAAGTAATTTCTTCAATTGATGTTATTAGCTGAAAGAGTTATTAATCAATGTACCATGGTGGTCTGGTTGGTCTTTTTGGGGTTTTTGACCGTTCTCGTAACATATTCCAGTTTACCTTTGCACCTGCAGGTTGCCAAATCTGAATTCCTTTTTCTGTAGTGTTGTGGCAGACTACATATTCTGCATGTCATTGGTGAAGCTCAGGCTTGATACAGTCTAGCTTTATTTTACCAACACTGAGTGTGTGACAATTTTAGGAACTGTAGCATATATGAATAGTTAAAATGATTGTCACAATAACCTGATAATCATTGCTGGTAAAGGTCCTCTAGTCTTGTACTTCAGATTATAATAAACAACTGCAAATACAGTCACAACTGTATTGGCACTGAGTGTGTAACAGGTTCAAGAAGTTAATTTCTGGTACCTGGTACAGCCAGGGGATAATAGGCAGGTCATTAAGAGGTCAAAAGGAGATTTACCCTAGGTGCCTTGGGCATTATAGGACTACCAACTGTACTGTAGGTATTACCTCTTCTTTCTGTGGCTTTCAGCGCTGAAGGGACTTGACTGTGATTAAATACTACTTAGGTGTACACACTGCACACTTTACGTGTGTTTACTGTATACAGTACCTTGCCAGTGGCCAATAAGTTGATCATTTATCAAATATGAGATGTATCATCATCCATTGAATGATGCAGGGGAGCACCTAATCAATGTCTTCTTCAAAGCAAAATGACACTGATCTGAAAATTTCTGTAATTTTTTTGACATTTCTGGGACATCAAGATGGCCACATGGATTTTAATATTGTTTGTGACTTTGTTTGCCATTGAGCCAGGGAAATATCGAGCACTGCTTTTAAAGAATTTACGGTAGACGGTCAAGTTGTCAGACATGAGAGACATAATGACATCCTGCAGTGTACAAAAATTGTGCCGAAGATTCAAAATTGTAGTAGGAACCAGATGCCAAGGTGCTTGTGGTCATTCATTTTGGCATGTATACTTCCACCAGAATTAGTGATTAAACTAATCATAATGACAATGTCCTAAATCAACTGGTTCCCAAGTGGATCTATGAGCGCATTTTGTCATCCACTTTCAAGTCTGAGCAGTTATTTGTAAAATACATTTTCCACAAATTTTGGAACATGGGACTCATATTAAAGGCAGTCACTAATCACCCCAAGCTATATTTATGGCTAGTTGTAGTCAGAGTTCTCAGTTGGTTGTGCTTTTTTGTTGATAACAAATTCGACGGATTTGCTCATGTTACATAGAATACACAGGCTACCGTTGTTTTGAGTACACGTACAGCAGTTTGGGAGAATTGAGACTGTCTTTGGTGATTCTCCGTGCACTCCATTCGGAATGCTTACATCTTGGATGGTTGATAACAAGAAATTCAATCTTGTGATCAGATGAATATTGTGATGCGATGAAACAATCAGCATCTCACAAGATCGTGACGTGTGGTGTACACAAGAAAATTTGAATCTGTGCCTATGATCAGCTTTTTGTTTAGGATACTGTACCCAGCAAAATTGCCAGTGTGCTGTACAGATCATTCTAAAATACTACATAGTATGCAGTGATTTGTTAATGTCTTCATCATGACACTGTGAGCCTACTCAAAACAGCAAGTTAACTTGTAAACATTGCTATTTACCTGATCACTTCTCACTGAATCTGTCTCAACACCAGCTTCATGTGACACGATATAAATTTTTGTGTGAGTTTTGAAATTTCAAGGACACTGTAAATTCCAAGAAAACAGTAAGCCTGCCCTTTTGGTAATGCACAGTGATTCTACATTAGTACAACAGTATCCTTGGTCAAGAATTTCCAAACATGTTGTCATAAATTTCAAACAGGGAAATTCACTGACATAAGTCCATTGAATTTATGTGGACATAGACAAGTATCAGTAGTAGGTAAAAAATAACCATTGTGGCGTAAAGTGCGAAAGTTGGTGTTAAAGGCACTCTGTGGCATCTTTACATGGTAGATCAGTGTGCTGTTGTTGTGTCGACACCGGTGAGGTGTTCATAAATAACCAAACCTGGTAAGGTTTTGGATTTCTTCTGTAAACAAATCATCGCGCATTGAAAGCATGCTCACTTGAGTCTTGAAACCTCTGGGTAGTGTGACACTGATCGAGCACATGGTACTGTGAAAGGTTACCCACTGGGCAGCACAACTGTGTTCATGTGTTTATCACTTGAAATCACAGGGCATCTTGCTTATTTGTGAATTATGACCACCTTGTATCGAGTACCATGTGAGTACCACAAGTTTTGAATTGTGTTGTCCCATTTGAACATAGTATAACTAGTACAGTACTAGTCATTGAAGGGGTTCAGTACTCTTAGCTATTAAATATTCTTAAACCACCCTGTCTGTCACTAAAGTTGCGAATGTTTAATATATCACTTTGAATGTGTTTCGCATTTCGTGCCTCTCATTATCTTTCAGCCATATTGTATTGTATTGCATAGCTGTTTTTGTTGCACCATTGGAACTTTCTAATCCCATTGCTCTATTCAGGGGGTTTAGGGGAGAACCTCGTTCCTATGTAAAAATTGTTACCAAAATTGCAACTGCCCTTATTAAAATTCGTACCTCCACAAAAGCTCGGCTCAGCCTCAAAAAATGTCGACAACATGCTACTGCTACTTAAAATATGGGTCAACAAATCATCCTTACTTTGCATTACTATCCATCTCAAAAATTTGTGTCCCACCCTGCACAAATAGTATTTGCTTGTCACTCCCCCCCCTCGAAAATCTGTGGCAAACACGGAATCCATATTCATGTCCCACAAAAAGAAAAACAAAAGTATCAGAATGCCATCTGCTCCCTGGCACATCTTACCAATTTTAGAACAGAAATAATTGACATCTTTTAATCACGTTGTTTCACCAGTTGCTTTTAGTGTCTCACTTTTTTTTTTGTCACAGTTCCACAGAAAGGAGTAGCTCTGATTTTTAAACTGTTTTCTCTGTAAAAATAAAACCCATAACTATCACCCTGCCATATCTATCTGCACTTCCTGTCCCCAGACCTCGGAAAGTACTTTCAACGAATACGATGACAGCGTGTTGACTGACATGAGTGAAGATTCTCCGTCTCTCATCATCAATGAAGTGTCCTCATCCTCCTCCTCGATCCAAACTCAGAGAAACGTATCACCTTCAGATAATTACAATAAATTCAACATGAATGACGACGTCTTGGGGGAAACCAATCAGTGAGTATCGTCTGTAGGACGTAGATCATCAGACATCTTCTCTTTTAGTCTTTGCCGGGAGGGATCTTAAGTACCCTCATCGGTTCATTCTAATGGCTTTGTAAAAGTGTAGAACTTTGACCTAAAAAAATAGCACCTTAATCACCTGTTTAAGTGGTCGTTAAGTCCAGGATGTAGCCATGATTGTGGAGTGTTGCATGGTTTTTGTCAGCGGAAAGTTGCGAGTGTGGTGTATCACTGTATGGCATTGAAGATTACACAGCTGCACAACTGGAATATTCAGAACTTTATGTGGCTTCATGTTGTCATGGTTTTGGATTGCCCTATATGATTTGCTCTTAAGTCATTGGTGAAGTGGAATCCTGCTAAATGCCATGAGTTTTGGGCAGAAGTTAAGCAGTGGTGTGACATCCCTGGTATCTTACTGGAGTGTACAGGTTTTGCACTGACGTCACATTTCTAATCCAAATGCCTTATTGGATAGAAAAAAAAGCAACGTGACTGGGCTACGAACGTGCACGGCTGGATGCTGCGGCGTACCATACCATACGTACGTACCTACATATGGTGATGTACTGCTAATTACCGGCGCGTCTGCTTCTCTCTTCATTTGCATGAAATCGATGAAATGTCAGCTTAGGCTTCTTGCCTCTCCGATTTCATACAGCCCACAGATATGCAGTTTAGAACCATTTGCCTTCTGTAACAGCTTAAACGATGAAAAATATGAAAATATTGTAATAACCACCATGCAGTGTCAGTGAAACAGTACAATCTGGTACACTACAAAAGACTGATGCTATCCAATATGGCGGGATAATAACAGTTGCTATTATTTTTACACAGGCCTGGGAATATTGTGTAAAACCCCTCTTCGAGAAAAACTAGTTTTGAAATGCATAAATTTGCCAACAGGATCAGGAACATAGATTTTTTTTCACACTGAAGTAACTCAATCATGGTCAAATTCGTTTCTTAGTGAGAATCTCGTCATGTTTGCAGTAATTTTAGAAATGTTACGATCCTGCCATCTTGCAGATCAGTTCAGTAGGCCTGATCTCAAAAGTTTCTCTTTGTCCTTGAATGTACGGAAGGGAAGCAAGATATGCCCAAAATGTTGCTAAGATTGTTGCTCTGAATATCATAAAAATTCTTGAGTATGCATGAGGCCAAAAAAGTCATATTTCTCTGCCTGATTTTATATTGTTTTCTCTGTTGACTTAAAGGTAGGGGGTGGTGTCCTTTGTTAGAACCGTTACTTCAAGTTGTGTTTCTAGTCTTCCTGTTTGTCATATCTAGTTATTGCAGTAGATTGTTTTCATTAACCTCGGGATCATCTGTCACTTAGAAGACAGGAAATGTTATCAGATCGCTCTTCATCTTGAATCTAAACTTGAATTAAGGGGAAGCCCGAGAGGAGATGGAAGTTCTCATCTGTGCTGGAAAGTTTACCTAAAACATGGACTGAGTATAAAACACCCTTCTGATCTCAGGAATAGATTGTTCAACAAGGACAGGATATATGACCTATAACAAACAAACTACATTTACAGGGAAGGATGACATCATGAGCACATACCTTCAAGATGTTGTTCAAACATTTTGCCAATCTGAGTCATATATCTTGGAGAAATTTAAAGTCAGGTATCACTGAAGACATAGGACCAGATTGGTGCCTTGGTGGTTCAGTAACATAATTATGTACGTTGTTCATAGCGTACAAAAAAAGCGTTTGAAGACCAACATTATTCTGATACAGTGGGAGAAAACTGTGATTATTATGAGTAGGCTTGATAAAAACTTCACTTACACAAGTTCTTGAAGGACACTTTCCAAAGGTATCACAATAGCTTACAGGTGAACAAGGTGCTCTGAAATGCTAGTATCAATAACTTTAATGTAGCTATAACTCGCACAGCCCTAGGAGGGCTAGGCCTCAGAGGGCGCAGTCCTAGAATTGGTTCCGAGGTCGATTTGAGCATAGGGGCAAGTGTATGCAATTAATGAGGCAAGGGGGAAAGTATAGTCACTGGTGAATACTCACACCAGGAAGTTGTGGGGAATCAGTAACTTTAATATAACTATGTAGATGTCTTTAAACTTGTTTTCATGTACAATTCCAAATGACATTGAAGTGGTTTTTTGCTCTCAGCAGCATTCCTGCCTGGTATATAAAGCAAATTGCACTTACTGTCACAAGTGAACTACATATAAAAATCTGTTTAACTGACAGCATCAATGGTGACCCACCGAGTGGCAAACTTTCCCTCCCATCCAAGCCGAATGGGGAAGAGCAGTTTGAAGATTACGGCGAAAATGACGTCGGAATCGAAATAGATGTTCAGGACCTCTCCAGTGCCTTGGATTCGACAACAGAGGCCGTCAACGGCCAGTCACCCTCTAACAGGTCAGTCCTCCTCATGCTGATTGCATAACATAACATTTTTCATTCTTTGTTTTCATGATTTTTTTTTTCTGATCAACCCCTTCCTAGCTTTTGACAGATTTGGTTCTTTGTACCCAGCAAATTCTCTCTGAAAGAGTTCTGGTATCTTCATTACATGCTGCTTTAGACTGATGTCAAGCTACCTTTTAATTCCTGCATTCATGTAAATAGTGGAAATTCATAATATTAATGAAACATTGTGAAATGCATCTCCATAGGAAGCATTTACAGTTTGTCTTTTACACAACACAAATTTGTCTTTCCCAATAAATATGACATCCTTGGCTACTTCACCTTGTTAGACACTACCTGTCATTTCCCCTGGTAGCAATATTTCAGACTCATATCCTGTTTTCCATACAAAGATTGTTTAGTCTGCCGTTCCTGCATGTTACAGTTAAGTGTTGAAAAGTAGTGAGGTGATCACTGAGGATCCAGTAACTCGCTAAAGCGTTACCATTAAATGTCCGTACTGCAGTGTAATGTAATGGATAGTAAAAGAAGAGGTCAATCGAGTAGTAGAAAAATTTCAATTAGACTGTGCGGATAGCTCGTAAAGTCTTTTTTCAACAATTGCTTTATCCTCCTTTGATACACCGAAGTGTAATTGTAGGTTAGTGAGCTCAAGTAATGCTATCAAGGGATCAAACTGATTGCAGCACCATTACCTGCTCAAAAGATTACAGAATGTTTGGAAAACAGAATTGTTGAGATGTCATACCATTTTCTGTCTTTAGTTAATCCTACATAACATTGAGCATATCAAGACCAATTGTTAAGAATTGGCTTGATCAGTCTAAACTTCCGACATAGAAGGGCTGGCTCCCTTTTTGTCCGAGAATGAAGTTTTCAAAATTTTTTTATCAGATTTGGAAGGATCATTGTGTAGTTAGGTTGTTGATGACAATTGGTAACCCTTGCAAATATCAGTTATATCACACAGACTATTTGCAGATACATTGCTACATGACCTTGTAAGTTTTGCACTTTTGTTTCTAAAAATAGTCATACTTCCTGGTCACCTTTAAGAAATTTAACCAAAAGTAAAAAGGACAGATTAAAAAAAACAGATGTTTCCATCACATACTTTATTTGCCAATATGAAAATATATCGTGAGATGTTTTCTCTTTACAAAAGAGATTGAAATTGCCTCATGAAATTATCAAATAATTGGTATTTGCTATTGAATTGTAAGTTTTTGAATGCTAGAAGGCTGCTTTGGAAATTTAACTACTTACACAGAACATTAATTATGCACTTTATCATGTTTTCAGAGATACCTGTCCACCTTAAGAATATTCTGCCCACATCATTAAACATTCCCAGGTTATCATCTGCAAACTTATTGCATTTTATTTTTCATGACCACATTTATGTTTGACTGGCTTAAAACATGTGATTATTAATCGGCACGTAAGATTCATCACTCTCGGCTTCCTGTTTGCATTACGCTACCTCGAGTCCTTTCTGCTAGTGGGTCGTTCGGTCGAGTGGTTTCTAATTCTGTCTCCACGTGGCAACTAACTTGCTCTCTCTCTCTGTTAATCTGTCCTTGGTGCACAAAACATCGTCTTATGCAATGAAGATGCAAGTGATTAGGAAAAGGACAAAACTTTAAGTCTGTCTGAGTTATAATTGGCTCTTATTGCTTCCTTTTGTCACCTAGAGTGATGATATTAGCTTCTCCAGGTAGGAAGGCTTTTGTACTTTTACTCATCACAACCTCTCCATCCCTCCCACCATGCCTGTTAATCCCACAGAGACAGATTCCAAATCTTTGAAAGTCTGCTGTTGCAACAGTAGGTCTAGAGTGTATGCTCATGTGTCATATATGTGAGATATTATGAATTTATGACCATCAAACTGTCGGGGCATTGTAATGTCAAAAGTTCCTCTAAAAGTCCTCCTGTATCCCCTCCCTGCATCTCATCCTCTCATCCTCTCATCCTCTCTGGGTTTAGTGCGGAGTCATCACACTGAGCGATGTACTAGTAATATGTTGACCTCCTGATGGTCATTTGAAATGAAAACCACAACCATTACCGTCACTCGCTAGTAATACCTTGCGCACATGTAATCCCATTCTTACCTGTCTCCACGTTACTGCTACACTCTGCATGTAAGAGCTGTATGGTTGCATGGAAACAGGTTATAGTAGTACCATTGACAGTTCAAGGTTTACTACTGGTCATAAAACTGGAAAGTTCATAATACTTTTACTGGCAGAGTGCTGTTAATGAGGTTGGTGAGAGGGTGCTTTGGCCGATTGCTTATTATTTTTATATGATGTCCCTTGTCAGGTTATTCATGTTATATCTTGCTCACAAAGGATATTGTGATCCCCATTTATTGTGACAGCAACTGTTTTTGCCCCATTTGGCAGTGCAGTTGACAGAACACAAGAATAGAAATTGGTTAACTTACCAGACAGATTTATCGAGCGGACTAGTTAAACCTGATAAATTTTCATTTAAGCACTATTATGTGATTTGAGTTTCTTAGTATTCAAATTTCACTTCGAGCCACAAGTGCACGTAAACACTTGGCTGCTTACATTTACACAATGTGAGAACAATCTGACAGTGTAACAGAATTCCCCTCTTAGACATAAACAGTGATTTGTTGAATAGCTGTCTTGGACTGAAGTGACATATTTTTTTGCACAGAATGATTTCTGGAGTTTTCACCTGTCTCTGCCACCTTACTCAATGTCGCAGGAATGGGTACAAAGCTAAGATAATGGAAAGTGTATGTATGTGCAGTATCCTGTAACATATGCTGTAAAATCTCATTGCTGACATTGTGCCAGGAAGGGGAAGGGGATTGATAGGAAGTGGGGCATATCAACTATCATTGTTTGTTGTCCAAGATGGTGGTTGAATGTGTGAACTTTATTTGTAAGCAAATTAGAGTGCTGACAGCCTTTGGTTCTTTATGTTTGTTAGTGAGTAGTAAGTGACCTCCAATCTTAATGGTACTGTACTAACATACCTTTCAAGTACGTTATTCAGTCATCGATAAAATCGTCTCTATCTTCAGCCATGGAGCGTTGTGTGTCTCAAGTCACTCTTTTTTTATTTTCTTAGTTGCATATTCGTTGTTAGGTCGGTAATCACCAGGTACAGTAATTGCTCATTCCCTCAAATAATGTACTATGGCTACGTCAAGGCTACTTCAGTCTACAAGTACTGCAGATCACCTTATGTTTTAATATGGATCTCGAATCCTTGAATGATTTTTATCGTCACTGTTTTCCTTCTCCAATGCAGTTTTTCATTTCCCGGGTCTCCGGGGAAGCTTTTCATGTTGAAGCGAGATGTCTGGTCCCAAGTTCACCAAATACCGGGGTACCAATTGTCTTGATTTTTTTGGTCATATATCATAACTTTTTGCACAGCTTTTGATGCATGTGTTACCATTACGTGATGAGGCTCCTCATCAGTGTCCAGTACAGTAGTTGTAACATTTACTCTCTGAATGTGTGCTTTGAAACTATATCGACAAAGAAATATACGATGACGTCTCTCGCACTTTGTGGGACCGCCACGTTTGCAAGAGTAATGGGTGGCAGTGTGGCGAAATAGCCTGTGATATTGGCTCTGAGGTACAGGGAAAGAGGGCAGAAGAGATACTAAGAGTATGGGATGCCCGTTAAATATAAGTATCAGACATCATTGTTCCTCGAATTGCAAATAAGTGTTCAAGGTGATTGAGTGAAATTCTGTGTCAACAAAAATATGGTGTTTAACTGCTCCACTGTTCTGTGCTACATCACTGTCTGTGAAAAAAATAGAGCAAAAGCGGCAGGGTAAGAGGGAGAGAGCAAGGAAAAGGGGATGGGTATTTTTACATTTCTAAAGTGCATCAGTGACACACAGTTGTTGTGGAAACTGCCTTGTTTTCTCATTATGCCTCTCCACCTTACAGTCTCTAAAAGTTAAAATTGAATGAAACAAGAGGTGGGAGATTGAAACAGAGACTACGTAGATGACTGAATTGCTTTGGCATGATTTGGTTAAGCTTGGCAATTACTGAATTAGGTAGGGCAAAACATGTCATACTTCAAAAATCAAAGGCATGTCCAGAGCACATTGACCGTTTCTGTAGTTTTTAACTCAGTTGTGATGTGTCAGTAGTAACACAAAGATCAACCTTCTTGGAATCGCCAATGTTCCATATTAATCTTTGATTTCGACAGTCGTCGGAATAAGTCTGTTTCAAAAGTTGACACAATTTCCTCACTGCTGGGATACTCCCATTGATTTCCTGTTGATGCCGGACACGAACACGGATCATATCTAGAACTGCATTGAAGTTGAATTTATGGCTGGTTAATGTCATTGTAAATAAAGGTGACGGTGATTCTCACTTCATTAGCAGCCATTAAAGGTGGGTAGACAGTCCAGGCCTTGAATTTTGAGGCATGATTGCACACCACCACTCTCCTCTAATAACTGTGAGATGTGTAATTTTTTTCCCACACCTAGATAAAGAATGGGAACTCATTAATTTGAAGGGTAAATCATTAATGTTAAATAAAGCAGCACACTTGCCACACTCTGTAAAGACAGTCACTCATCACCTCAAGCTTCATTTTTGGCTTGGGGTTAGAAAAATTCTTAATTGGTTATGATCTTTCATTGAAAGCAAGTTCAAAACATTCAGAGTAGCTCCTAGTACACAGCATACACATGGGCAGAGTGTTTTGATTACACATGTGGTCCTTGTATGCTCACTAGTCTATGCAGCATTATTGAGAGTGCTTAAAGTGTTTTCACCGGTGGAAAATTCTTACTTGGGTACCCAGAGGCTGTTACCCGTTGGGTACCCGGTTACCTGATTGTCAATGTGTGACTTTGTTTGTGACTTTGATAACTTTAATTGTGGCCTGGTAACAAAACTTTGGTCTGCTGCTTGCGCTGTCCTGGGGAGGCTGAGATCCCGATTTATTTGCAACTTATTGCTTGACTTGTAAAACAAAGTTAAACCTGTTACAGACATAATATGCAAATTTGCAACCCTGAGCAAATACGCTGATACAGAAATGCAATCATCAGGCTGACGTCACACTCAGGTTTGAAATAAAATACACCTAACCATGAGTGGTCCAGTCCTTCAGTACCCCTAGCTCATGAACTTCCCTGTTTATTCCATTGCTTACAAGGGGAACTCATTTTCAACTGTTTACACCCTAGCTATTAGCTTATGTCACTATGTGCAAATGTAGAATTGTGATGATGTAGGCTTAGCACTTAGGCTATGTTGTAAACAAATGATAGTGACTGTATGTCCGTTTAATAACCATTCCCAGTGGGGTTTGTTACATGCTTGTGGTGTGACTCATATTCAGGCCAGGTACAGTAAAAAGACAGAAACAGTTCATTTCTTTCAATGTCAAGTTTATTGCAAAGGAAATAAAAGAGACATTTTACAGCATAACATGCAAATACTATGTTACTAAGCTGCAACAATGCAATGTTAGGCCTATGTGTTTTTTTGTGTGTGTGTGTGTTTGAAAATGCTACCTG
The DNA here is from genome assembly GCA_009801055.1 of Stichopus horrens. NCBI lineage: Eukaryota > Metazoa > Echinodermata > Holothuroidea > Aspidochirotida > Stichopodidae > Stichopus > Stichopus horrens. The sequence continues at coordinate 31,341 of VJOZ01011068.1, read as the reverse complement.
GGTAGTTATTTGACCCAGGTAGAATATTGTCCGGTGGCTACCCGGGTATCCAGGCACGAGGTGAAAACACTAGTGCTTAAGGTGGAGTTCTAGACAGGCTGTTGGAGGGACTAGAAGCAAGTGTTTGGGAAAATTGCAACTGTTTGGGGCGATGAGTCACTGTCTTTATTTTCATGAGGAGTGTGATTTTTAGGGCACGTTAAAAAAAAATCTAAAACTCAATCGAATGCCTGTTGGGTATTCGATTGATTGCTAACGTTAAAGTGGACCTATCTAAAGCTTTCTGGATAGCAGGTTCTAAGCAGAACTGTTTCTACACATTGGGTATCTTTGTCATTTTAGGTGTCATATGTTAACTCCTAGGCCTCATCAATTGATTTAGCTCAGCCCTAGCTCTGACACCCACCAACCTATTTGCCTTACCTACCAAATACCTTTGAATGATCTTTCAATTAGTTTAAAGTATTAGGTCTGTCGGCTGATCACAGGACACAACTGCATGCTACTCCTGTCTTCTCTTGTTTTCAAAGCACACATATATACTATACATGTACTGTACATATAAACATATACTAGTCCTTGGCATCATCTTTGTAGTGCAGCATGTGTGGGAGTGAATCAGCATTGTGTTGATATTGTGTGTATCTTCTGCTTTTAATATCATTGAACTCTTTCAGTGTGGTCTTACATGTACATATGGCATGGATCAGCAGCACTGGATGCCTATTTCTGCACAGCTGGGGGTTAGAATACTAACACACAACTGCATGCCTTCTGGTCCTGTGTATATATACTCCTCATTGTTACCAGTAACATCTGTCTTTTTATGTTAGTCTGTTTGGTTGTGTATAGTATGTCTACATATGTGCTCCTCACAGAGAGCTTAATGTTAACAGTATAATCACACAGTCTAATGGTTGCATGTATGTATGGTTTACTGTATTTTAATTGCTGAACCTTAATGGCACTCACATCATCGAAGAATATGCCACCATTAAGAGGGAAACATCCTGACGTTTATAGCTCCCTAAATGGACGACATTGGTAGTATACTCCACTATAATGATAGAAACACACTCACTGGAGAGCCTTGAGGCTTCCGTGAAATTAGAAAATGTTACTATTCATTGATGCATTTTGTATATGTGCTAATAAGTTATCCATACACTGATCTGCATCCAGATCAAGGTAATCAATTATGTTAAAGTCATGAAAAGAATATAACTGTTCTGGTTGTCTAGTCATGCTAATTAAAAGCACACCAAACAATAAGAATTGGGTTTTTACAAGAATTTTGTCAATGGCTCAGGCTAGTGCACTGAGCTTTTCGAAAGTTGATGACATTCTACACGGATAATGCCCGTGCAGTTGGATCTAAAACATGATGATATCACTGATATACCCCCAGTTGCTTTATCCCATCCAATCCCATTTCATATCTAAGCAGTTTCCTTCCACTTACAATTCTTACTTCTTAATCTCTATGAGAAACAACCATTTCAATTGGGAAATTGTATTTGTTTTACTTTCTTTTTCTGTACAAATGTTTTGTCTCCCATCCTATTCTATTATTCCTCCGACCCCCTCCTCCCCCACCCACCCTTTCTTCCTTTACGTTATTAACTTACTTAAATTTTTGCATCTGAAATTGCTAGGATCTCCATGAGAATGTTAATTAAATGCTTATAAAATCTTCCTTTTGTTAGATTACCAATAACAATTGATTTGGGAATTGTGTTTACCAAATAGACATACTGTACTGTATTTACCCTTACAAGCCATCTGGGCTGTGAAGTTTTTGTGAAGGGGTTGTTTGTTTAGAGTCCGATTTTCTTGTATTGATTTTTGGAGTTCATGTTCTAAAGGCTGTTCAGATAGGTTAGCAGTAGCAGGGGATGCATCTATGGAGGCATTTATTAGGTTAAATACAGTACTTGTACAACTGTATTTGCATGAAATTTAGCAACAACCAAGTAGAATATCAAGCAGCAACTAAAATGGGATTGTGTAAGCAGGAATTATAATATGGATGTGCTACATGAATAAACCTTAAACAAATGCTTCTACAGTAGCCAGGTTCAAGTCTCTTATAACAGAAATTAAAAACAATGCATTATGTTGAAAGAAATATACAGAGCTGATATTATTTGTGTTACTCAACGCAACACAAACTTTGTAAATGTTTCATATATAGTGAACTCTGAGTTAATAATTCAGTGTACTGTGAATGAAAATAAAAGAAGGTTCTGTATCCACACTGAGAAGCCTGAAAGCAATTGTATTGATTGTAGTGAGCTAGTTATCAGCAAGCTCAACAGTATTGAAGAAAAATGTCTGAATGTACATCATACTCAGTCCATTGAGGGCGGGCTGAGCCTTAGAGGGTGCAGTGCTAGAATTAGTTTTGAGGAGATTTAGAGCAAGGCCAAATGTATGCATTAGTGAAGCAAGGGGTGAGTATAGTCACTCGTGAATACCTGTACACCATGAGAGTTGGGGGGTATACACCATGTATTACTGCAGGGTCACACATGTTTAATTGTGAATGGAAGCAAAATCTTTGCATCTGCATTTAATTAAACCCTGCACACCACATGTGCTTTCACTCAGGGAGATTTCATCCCAGTTAGACTATCAAGATATTTTCTCTGTAAAATTTTGTTATTTTTGTCCATGAATTGACATATTTTCTATCATTAAGGTACAATTAAAACTTGTTGCACTTAATTAAGATCGACTGGCATGGGACATTGTTGAATGATGAGATGTGCTGTATCTGCCAGCTGTATATTATTTATTCATTGCTTGCAATGTCTGCTTGATGATAAACAATAATGAAGAGAGTGATTTTCAGAGCAAAAGAAAGAGAACAATAAACCAGCTCCGCTCGGCTTGACCAAAAACTCTATTCCCTAAAGTATCTGCAGTACAAAGTACCAATAATGTATAATGTAAGCTAAAAGCTAAAAAAAAAAAAAACAGCTAAAATGACAAATACATAGAATAACACCCTATCCCTCCCCCCTTTTACACCCATCCCACCACCTGTACGTTCACCTGTCACACTTCTGAAAATCAGTGGATTCCAACAAACCATGCTGTGACAGTCATCTATGACTCACTCACTTTTCGCACCAGGAACACCAACTCCAATTATTATTAAAGCCAGCCTCCATCCTGTCTTTGGGAATGTTTTTACAAACATTACGTATTTTCCTCTAAATTAACATACGTTCTGATGTTACGTGTCACATGCACAGAGCTATTGTACTGTTTTCTCTGCACTTTGGTCTTCACTAATGACTTCATTTTCTTGCCATATTATCTACAACTCAGAAGGGTTTTGAAATCTTTCCTCACTTTTTCTTAGCTTGATGATTGCATCTCATTATCTCTGTGACGACCGTTTATTAGCTTTAACGACTATAGTGCAAAGTACAAAGTGATGCTGATCACTCCGTTTCTTCCTCAGTTTTCAGACTGATTTAGCCATGCTCCTTGAAAACTGCCAGAGTTCATTCGGGGATCAAGTTTCAATATTAATATTTTCCCAGCTTGTATTTTCATTGATTTGCTTTCCCATTCGGTGATTGCCAAGAGCTTCACATGATGATCTGAGATGGCTCAATTTCTCACAGAGCTGGAAACTGTCCAGCCCAGACTGTACACAGAAAAGACACTGTGGTCTTTATTTTAATATTTTGAAGGGGATCATTGAGTCGATATCATTTAGTCATGAATCTGTTTCTATGGTGACTGAAAATGCAAAGGAAAAAAATGTAGTTATCGGTGTACAAGGGTGTGGTAAAAAGTGTCTGGTCGCAGCTTTGCGATCGGTGACTTTGACCATCAAGTATCCCGCCGTTGTTGCTTCAGTTGCGTGCCGGATTTGCAGAATCTCTTAGTTCGACCATTTGCTATCAACACGAGAGATACTCAACAGGTCACAGGTGTGACAAAATACCATGAAAAACCAACTCAATGAGCCTCTTTAAGTGAAAATAGACAAGCAATTAGAGGGAGTGGGGGGAGGTGGTTGATATTGAGGGAACCTAAGGCTTAATAAAATGATACTGTCAGGAATCCAATATGGGCAGATTTAAATTCACCACATGTATCCAAGGGTAATGCCAGTTGTTGAAGTCAGCTATATTGGGAATAGTCACCTTTCTAATATGATTCACCTCCTATAAGTGTCCACTTTGAGCGTGATATATGAAAGCCATAATCGATGAAATATTTACACATCAACGCAGCTCTTACTGTTCATACTGACGTTGAATATTGCAATAGTGGAAATGTAACTGTGATCTTAATTACATCCTGATAGTTCAAGTTCGTCTGCATTGTTCTGCAGTGTGGCCCACATTTTCTCACCTTCAATATCTTTTCCAGATATTTGTCAAGGCCATTGGAATGGCTCAAAGAGTAAAAAAAAGAAATGTAGGTTATAACATGAACTGGGTCTCGGAAAAATCACAGCAGCTCAAATTTTGATTGTATTTTTAATTCCCAGTATATGTTGGGAAAATATCTAAAAAGCCAAGAACCTGGTTTGACAAGTCATACATAGCAAATATATTTGTCATGTTTATATGCTTCAGTAGCACTGCACAGTCAGTGCCAACACTTTGTGTACACATGAGTATGGATAGTGATGATGAGTGGAGTCAAAAGTGGAAGAAATATTAAGGGGTGTATTTACTGTTGTTGTATTTATGTATTTTGAAGTATGTTCAGGACATTCAAAAGCATTTAACATGTAAGATACGATTTTTAAGTGTCGATGGTGAGAGTAGTAAATCTAATACATTTAAGCACAACCTCCCCCCAAAATATATAAATCCCCTAAAAATATATAAACACTGAATGATAGTAGTCACGGATGTTCGTTAAGAACCAAGTCTTCCATGCATGTGAAATATCCACATTTTTCTTTAGTTACTTTGCCCAACCATTGCCAACAGAAATGCAAGTCCATTTGATGATCTGCCTCCGTCATGTCATGTTATATTATCAATTTCCTCTGAACTTCTGTATGTTCGAATATTAATTTTGGGATTTGAGAGACAATTAAGTGAAATGAAATGTAGTTTTTGCCAAGTATTAGAGCTGTAGTACCATAATCTGAAAGGAGATGCCCAAAGCTTATAGTGTTGCTATGGTAGCTAATCTTAAAATAATATCCTCACTCCCTTACTGCACTTAATAATTGTACAGTATTCAGTCATCCAGGAATTTACTATTTGTTTTTCTGTTGTGAAATAGTTGCTGCTTGGTTGACATTTTCCATAAATTTCAGGGAGAGTGATATCCTTTATAAATTGGCTACGCTCAAAGAAAGTCACAGATGTTTAATGAGCTCTGACTTGGTAATTGAAAAACGAAAAGTGAAAAACGAAAATGAACTTTTGTCGGTGCAGCTCAATAACACATTCAAGTTGGATTCATGTTTACAAACAATCATAGAATTGTTTCAGAAACAAACTTTGAGTACAATTTTGCCAAACACAGATTGGACAGAAAATAATAGACAACATGATAAGCGATGAAAGTGCTGTCAGCGAGTCAGATCTTCGCTTCAACAGCACTCAATACACCAGTTTTCCAGGTGCACACGTCCTTTCCATCCCGTTTGGTTGTGCGATGAACTGGACAGAAAACCTGAAAATAAAATGCAAGTGTTTTCTTAAATGAAACTTCCATCCCCCCAGTAGTTAGAGAGAGAGAAGAATATAGGGAACCAGGAATATCATCACTCGAGGGATAAAGATAGGACTGGATCTCTATACCAGTTAGAACACTTCTTTTCTAAGTTGCCTGTTGTTGGAGACTAAATTTGCTTTTTGTTAACAGGGAAAAACCCCCATTTCTATCAGCTTAAATTGCACACTGAACGTGTGTGCATGCATAACATTTGCAGCCCTGCATTAGTGAACCCTGACCTTGCAAATTGTCAACAGTTTAAAAATTAAAATTCCTTGCTTTTTAGCCAGGTCCAACACCAATAATCCAAGCCAGCGTGCTGTGTACTGTATGTAGCTATTGATTTTCCGCTGAACAGCATGTACGATCAAGTGTACATACGTTGATATTGATTTGCAGCAACTTCACAAAACGAACAAGAAATGACAGTGATACACATATAGTATTTTGCAAGCAATATCATATGTTGCGTACGGCATATGAAAGTATAATCACCACCAGGCATATGCCATAATTTAGCTTTGTCTATATTTTGAAGCTGTACTTTAATTTCCTGTATTGGTTAGAGAAGAAAGTGCCATTGATATGATCAGAGTAAGAAGTTCTGCTCTTGTTAATAAGGCACAAAACAAAGGAAAAAAAAAACAATGGACTGAAGATGTCTGTTTTGTTCTGTTATGATCAGAAGGTGGTTGTTAGTATGGTATCAGAATTCTTGCCAGGGCACTTTACATGAGGGTTGCAATGGGTTTGAATTGCATTGTGTACATGTCTGGTTTGAAAATTGAGAGCTCTGTGTGAAAAGTGAGATGCCCTGTTGGAAACAGACTGTATTCAAACTGTATGAACACAAGAATTGACTCGTTGTTTTTAATAAACTCTTGCAATGAATAATCCACACAACTGAATACAGACAGTACTTGTAAAGTAAAATATTGATGTGATCGGTCTTAGGAGCTGGTATAGGCCTACACGCAGGAAAGACTACCTCACAGTATTTCCTATTACAATGCTGAAATTCATGGCAGTCATGTTGTCAATAGTTACTGTATCGATAAAGTTGGTCTGCCCAGTTTGAAGAAAAGCTGGCTAGAACCATGTGTATCCATAGCTTTCAGTATGTGCAGTAATGTTGAAATATCTACTCTAAAGGAATTCCCCAGGCAAACTTACTTGTGTCACATAGAACACTTGAGAAATAGTTCTAAATTAACACAAAGATGGCATCAGATGGTGGCATCAGTTCCTAGAAAATTCTGTGTTCATAGTTTGCTTGAAATGTTGAGAATTTGCATCAATCATAGTTTATCAAGAATGCTGGACAATAAAGTTTCAAGACTTACCAATTCATGATTTTTTTTCCTTTTTTTTTTGCATTGAAGCCAAGTGTTATGTTTTCTTGTTTGTTTCAACATGCTTGTGCAGTAGTCGATGCTGTACACAACATCTGCTGTATCAATAGCTGAATGCACATTGCAAAATATGAAATGTCATCACATCCAAAAAAGTCCAGTTTATTGTTTAGAGATCAGATGTAAAATAATGATCTCCAAGGAATTTCTATAACAGTGAAGATTATGCAATATTTTCGTAATCCCTTAATACCTCTGTCAAGTAATATACAGACAAGTTTTGTGATATATATATTTGCACAAGAGTATACAGTTGTCATGCTGTAATTTAATTACAATTCAGCTGTCACCATACTCCCTGCTTTCTCCTAATCAATTCTTCCTTTTATCCTTTGTGTATCCTTCATTACCCAGGAGGCATTACAGGCATAGGTCGTGGAATGGGCGCCGGTAAACTTTTGCAATCTCTGTGATTACAGTTGTCTTTGCTGTTTTGATTAGTTTTTCTCCAGAGATGTCAAAATGCTCAAATTTCATTTCCTTTGTCTTCTTAATTTCTTTGTTTATCGATATTTGCCGTGCTCATCGCATTCTTTTTCTTCAATGTCCTTTTTTTTTTTTCAGCTTGTGACTCTTCATCTACAGTGTCTTACTGCTCTATAACTTCTTAGCTCGTTATTTGAAGAACTGGCTGTACTTTATAGCAATGCTGTGATATATCATTCCTCTTCACTCCCAAAATTTTATTGTTTGATAAACATTATTGTTGACATTTGTTGCTCTTTATTGGTCTGATTTATATGCAGTGTAAAATGCAGTGTTTATTGTTATATTGTATACATGTATGTCACTATAAGAGTTATATTACAATTTAAAAAAATAGAATAAAAGAAAAAAGTGATAAAAAGTTGACAAAGTTCCAGCTTGGCTGTAAGCTTTACTCTGAACCCTAACTTGTCAACAGTTCTCATCAAGTCATGAGGGAAAAATTAGAATATAGATACATACATTGCTTGGCTAGTGTTCAACCAGTTGAAGAAAAATTTGGCCTACCTTGTGAGACTTATTCATTCCGAAGCGAGACCAATTTTCCCTTTAATTGTGAAAGATGAAAGATGTCAAAAGGAAGTTCAGGTTATGTCCACACCAATGAGATGCCAGGAATCCTTTTAACTTACCTATCCACTCACAGTCATTGCGCTTTGTAGTAATTTGAAGTCGATGCAACTTATTTAGACCTAGAGGTCACAGTACCTATATATGCCACAATTTACGTCTTCCGACAACTTGTTAGCAAGCTCCTTGTTGGGTTTAAGTACGTGCAGTGGTACATCCTTGTGTGTGCCGTCACAACTACTACGATTTTTCTGTCCCTTCGTCTCATGGGAAATGGAAGAATTTGAATGCTTCTCAGATATTATTCATTTTATCTGGATAGTATCATTTCGTCTTTTTTGCTTAGAGCATCTGTCATTCTCATCAATGTTGTCTATTTGAACATGGACTTTTCAAGTAAACTGAATGGCGCCCTACGGCTTAGTCTCCCTGTGGTTGTTGGCTAGTATGTCTGTCTGGAGAAACTCACGAAAGCATTTTGTGAGAGCCAGCATTTGACACTTTCGTATTTTAAGCAACAGCTGGTTCTGCATCGCATTAAAAAAACGTGTCTGAGGCACATCAAGAGAGCAATCCGTGAATTGTGAAAGTCAGTATATCTTTGAAATCAGTGGGTTTGCGAGATCGGTGGGAAATACACTCTGTAGGAAAGAGTAGGGGATTGTAGGGCAGGAGGTAGTGAATTCAGTGGTTAGGCTGGAAGTAGTGTAGTGTAGCATCGGGGAACATTGTATGAGAAGATCAAACCTAGAATTCATCATTACGTACCTTAAAGGGAAATAAAGAAGGCATTTGTTTTACAGAAAACAAACATATTTTTATAAACAATGTTTGTGGGTATAGTATAATAGATCATTCAAAACAGGAAAGGACAGTGGCCAGCTTTTCAAGAAACAAGTTTCACACAGCTAGCTCTTCAGTTATTTGTTGGCTCAAAAATAATTTGTTCTCCCGAACTCTCCAAAATTCAAATGATGCATTTTCTGCTCTTCACATGTGTAAAATTTTGTTTTAGAAGATGAAGCTTGTACAGATGTTTATTGATGAGACTGAATAGTTTAACAATGAGTAAAGTTATTTTCTTTGTATGCCATGTTGGTGTATACTAAGTGCCCTATTTCCCCTCATAAAAATGTCTCCCATCTTAACCAATGGCAGCTTAGACGAAAGTAAGATCATAGCTGTAGTCATAAAAAAACTTCTGCCTGTGTTTTCTGCTTCTGCTAAATATAGCCTAGATTTCAAACTCTGTGATTTCCCCCCCCCCGTCAGGACCTGTTCTCCACACACTGGCAAGGAAGAACAGGAAAACAGATTGTCTTTGATATGAGAGAGCCATGTGTGTCTCATTGGGACATAAACACAAAGTTCACACACACTGCCAAAAGTGAAGAGACTGTCACAGCAGGAGTATAATGTGTGCAAGATCAATAATCATGTCCATAACATTCAGAACTGGAAGTTCTTTGCCCTTCTTTTGATATTACAAAATGACCTTTGTTTAATACATTGAGACCTGTTGTGGAGGGTTCACTGGTGAGTTCAAGACTTGTGTTAGAAGGTGAAACGTGTAGACGACAGTTTCCACTTGGTGTTTTCATCGATTCCTAAAACTAGGAATCGGGTAACTTTTCCCGGAACCGTCACATACCAGGGTACCAAAATGGCGGCTTTGTCGTTGGCATTGGTATTTCCACAGTACTGTACATCATATTTGTGTGGAGGAATCCTACTAGTACACTACATACACTCACCGACACCTCATGAATAGGACCACCTATTTTTCATGAGAAAAAGAAGAAAATTCCATTTTGAGCTATCTGCTGTCTACGGTAAGGTGAAATTTGGCAATTGGACACTGTGTGTTCACACAGAGGTTGTGTCCTTTTTCAATTTAAAGAGGGAATTGGGTGGTAATTTTGGATTTGCCATTTGGATACACGGGTACCAGGGTAACCCGTGAAAACACTAGTTTCCATAAGTCTTTTAGTAAAACTATTATTTTTCTTTTGTAGAACATAACAGTCAGTGGAGTAGGAAAATTTTGATGCAAAATGTTATGTATTCCATTCAAGTACAAGAGACTTATAGAAATTTACTGTCCTCTCTTTCTTACGTTTTCATTTTGCTTTCTTGAACATGTGCCAGTGTTGCATTAGGATTCATTAGACCCTGACTTTATGAAGGTCATGTCTGTCTGTTGGCTTTGCCCTTTTCAAAACTTGCCTTGTGTGATGGCTCTCAGACATAAAAGGTTGTTGCAATTTGTGAGATTACTTCATTTTTGTGAGAAACCATCCATAGGAGAATGGAGTACCTTGTGCCAGATGCCTGCTTGTTTGCACAACTTCGCATCAAATTTAAAGAGGATTTCTGAAATTGAAGTTTGTGCCTCGTCATGGTTTCAAAGCCCTACGAAGATGATTCCTTTTGTTTTGTGCCTTTCTTTTCCTACACTCGTTCTGCTTTGCCTTGCACATCTGGTAAATGTCATTTGCTGGATGTCAGTCATATCTGGTAGATGGAAGGAGACGGGGATAGGGTGCCAGGTAGTGGGTGGTTGGAGAAAGGGGTAGGAAAGACAGAGCAAGAAGATGGGATGACTAGTACAAGAGAACCAGAATAACAGGATGTGTTGTCTATGTAAATATAATTGAGGAATGTGATTGAATGTTACTAGTAGGGAGTCAAATAATTGTGTGCAGAATGGAGTTGAAGACTGGTGTCTGTAAATGATGATGAAACAAAAAAAAAAAACGATATTAATACAACTTTATTACTGAGCATTACTTGAAACTTTCATTTTTTGGTGCACCCTCTACTGATTTTGCATGAACGCAAGTTTCTGCACTGCCCTCTTGGTGTAATTTGCTGCACTACAGTATGTTTTCACTTATACACCAATTTGAAGTGTTTGCACACTTTCCCATTGGTTTCAAAGGCAGCCTGCCATGATGAGTAGTATAGAGAATACATCCCAGGGAGTGCAAACCTGTTATATCACATTCAAATTCATCTGAGTAGCAATTAGAGTTTTCATTGATATGTGACATACTGTACAATGTGGCATACAAAGAAGTGGGTACAGTGTATCAGACAATTAGTGTCATAACGCTAAGCATGTAATTATTGTGACTAATATATATCACATATATGTTGCTTCACAGAAATCAAAATCAAATTTTTTTTTTCTCTTGATAAAAACAACTCTGTCACAAAAAGAAGGAAATGAGTGATTTTTAAGTTAGGTACTTTGCCATTACATACACAGTTTCTTAATGTATGCCATATATTCATTATTCTATTTTTATACAGTAGCTGGGATACATATTAACTCTGCATAACACTCATTGGCAGATGTATAACACATTAACTGAGGAATTTTGCATGTTAAAAGCCTACCAAGTATCATCTGTGTGGCAGTGGTGAAGATGGGTGTCTTGTTCTCATGCATGAATATTAGAATGTCATTTCATCATAAATTAAAAAAAGAAGAAGAAAAGAGCAGATAAGGAAAGGTTTCCATCTGCTGGATTAGTGGAGATCAAGGATATCGTGTGGGAATGCATGCCAGTAGTGATGTCTAAAATTATTCACATATGGGTGCATCATGTCCGTATTGGTACAGGTCAATGTTGTTATGAATGTGCGTCACTGCATTCGTGGATTGCTATGTACATATGGATAATGTCCTTGCGTTTTGGATATATGATGCACTGTGTGTGAAATGTATTCAGTATTATGGATACTATATAGCACTGATGTTAGATATGGTACTTTTATCTTCCCATGTATTGATATATGTTTAAATGGTTTACATTACAAGAATTATCAACCAGATTGTGATCCTTACTTGCCTGTACCTTAATATTAACATTGCTCACTAACATTGTGATACTTCTGTTGCATTGTAACTCTCCTTGTTCATATTGGCATGTTTTAATCATGTCAAAGAGGTAAGCAGTTAGATACAAATTTTTGTCTTGGCAGTACAATAATAAGACTTATTCAGAGCTTTGAAATGTGGCAACTTTTCATTTGAAAGTTAGTTTAGCCGTGGGGACCTCATTGAATATTTCAAGTCATGCAGTGAGTGAGCGTATACCCTTAAGCATGCTCATTGGAACACTTGCAAGATTGAAAGAAATAAAAAGGGTGGAAAATGTGCTTGATTCATTAATGTTCTACACTCCTTACCTGTCTCAGCATCACTGTTGCACCCTAATCTACTGTGCTTGGGTACATTGATAAACAGACCATACATGTTTTGGATTGTGGTGTAATCACTGTATGTCTCCTACATACATTTGCATAGAAATAATGAGACATAAATGACTAGCTCATTCATGAAGAAACCATGAGAGAGTTTCTTTCTCTTTTTTGAAGCCTTTTTGGCCTGCCATGGAGCAGTTCCCATATACAGTTCTACAGAGCAATCACCCACATTGTCTGATCTTTAGCCACTGCAGAGAATTGTAGATACAGGGATCTAAAATTAGAAAGTAATCAAATGAAAGTGAAAGATGAAATGCAGATCTGCTGATGGTTTTGTATAGAGAAAGACTTACATCTCTGTGAGTTCAACCTTCCTCAGTTTAAAAATGAGCTATATCATATCGCTGTCATATCCAAATTTTATGGGTATTGTGAGGCTGTTTTTATAATTTAAGTGAAAATCTGGAGCTCCTGATGCCTTACCACAATTTTGTGTCTTTACTCTTTTGTTTGTTCAATTTTATTTTAAATTCCAAAGTCAGTACATTGTATTTCTAATGTTCCATTTTTTTTTTCTCTGAATTTTGCAGCCTTAACAGAAGAATAAGTTCAACAGAATTAGCCACGTAAGTTACATATTCAGATATTTCATTGTGTTTCTGTTACTGTTTGAGGTTGCTATTTGCTGCTTTATATCAAACACTTATACTCCTTTGATGTAACTTTAAGACCAATCCATTTGAAGGTGTTTTCAATGAAGATTAAATGAGGGGACTAGACCATATCACTAGTACTGTCTGGTTGCTATCCTTATTTCAATAGGTAGCAAAGGCTTGCTTTCCAGGGTTAGATTTGCCAGGATTCCCTAAGTTCAGTAGTTTGTTAGAGTATTTGGAATAGTAGAAGATAGGGTTTCGTTCAAATCAGGTAAATTGTGTTTTTTTACTCTTAAGTTTTGAGTTCATTGTGAAGAAGCAGACACCATTTTAGTGTAGCTAGCCAGTCCATTTGCCAAACTATACCACTGTAATTCATTTGAAGACGTAGTGGACTATTTTATTTGAAGCAATAGACTTGCTTGTTTTGAAGTAGTGCTCTGGTTTGCAGTATGTAGTTGGTACTTATCTGAAGGAGAAGATAAATTTGTACACTGGTTCATTTAAATTTGTTTGGTAAAACTCAATTTTTGTTTGTGGAAAAAAAGTAGTTAGTTGCTTTCCTGAAAACTATTCCTGTTTTTCTTTTTTTTCTCAATTTCTTGAGAAAGAACCTTGAAATGACACTTTTGGGCCAAATTGGAACAATACATCACAACATTTGATGGCTTGCAGGAGTTAAAAGATTGTTTGAATTTCTGGGAATTTAATGCAATGGACAGTTTAGTTGTCATGTATGTTTACTGTGACTTGATGGAAGTTTGGTAAGCCCCAAGAGTACCAGTGGTGTCCCTCATGTATGTTGAATATTATTTGCATACATTTAAATGCATTACATTCCTAAGTGCTCTTCTTCCTTTTAATATCTCATACAGGCAGCTGTACAGGTCATCTTCATCCAATAATATCCCGTCGGGGGCCGCAGAGGAGGCTTATGGGGAGTATGCTGCCTCTGATAGCGATATCATGGAACTGACAGACAAGGTATGTGTTAAATCACTGACGTTGGGAATTCTGTACGGGAGTGATGTGAAAATTTACGCCTTGCATGGAAGCCACTGCTGTTTACTTACATTTTGCATCACATTTAGTGAAATGCAGCAACTATATGTTAATTATTGAATAATTCAATGCTAGACACTGAAGGACAGCCTTAGACAGCGCACTGAGTGTAAAACCAGCAGGTTTATACTACCTGTTGTTGTAAAATAAATTTATTTTGTAACTTTGAATATTGCCCTATGATCAAAGTATCAAACTTTGTGCAGAACACTTAAAAATACAGATGGTTATGTGTTGACTCTTAACTAAGGCACATAGAACTAATGAACTTTTTTACCCATTTCTTTCAACTCTGCCTGTTTCTTGATTGTTTGTCCAAGGTGAGGGAACTTGAAAGCCAGGTCATGTACCTCGAAAAGGACAAAGCCAGCGTGGAAGAAGTCCGAGAGAAATTGAAAAGCGACAACACACATTTACATAAACAGTAAGTTTCTTTAAACTACAAACTAGTCTTAAAGCTGGAATATGAGTTACGCTGGCAATCGCCTGGTCATCTACTTTTGTTCTTCGTCAATTTTTCTGGGAAGAGAAAGTAAGGGAAAGGGTAATCTGTCAAAAAATCTGAAAGAGAATGACGCAGTCGTCTGCCAGCTATTTGAATATGAAAACGTCTCAACTTTTTCGTAGGCAATCGTGGTCACTTGAAATTAAACAAACGGTAATGGATGTGAATATCCATGTATACAAAAATGGGGCTTTAGCAATGTTTTTCTCTGTAGTGGCTATGACATATTCTGAGGAATTTGAGGTTTACTGACAAAGTTTCATCTCATATTCCAGCTTAAAACTTTAACAGGTATGTATGATATCTATTACACAGTTTTCTATGGCAATCACAAACAATTAGACTGTAAGGCAGTTAGCTCACTGTCGCATGTGACATTAGTCAGATCTTAGTGGTAATGTTTAAAGAGTGGAATTGGCACCTGTGTCCCTTCCATCAATCATGGTACAAAAACATGATATTTCCAATAATCAGTTAATGGTACGCGTGGTGGCACACCCATCATGGTACAACTATTGGTACAACGACAATTATCAGACTCGCGGTATTCCCAGTAACACTCGCATCACCCAGTCAACGGTACAACTATATGATATTCCCAATTATCAGTTAATGGTGTACCCAGTGTTGCTTCCATCAATGAGTTGATGGTGCAAAAACATTACTTGTCCCTTGGTCCTTTGATGGTGCACCTTGTGGTACTTCCATTGAGCAGTTAATGGCACGAACAACAGAAGTTTCCCTACAATCAGTTAATGGTGCACCTGGTTGCCCTTCCATCAATCAGTTTCTGGTATGACAATATGATCCCGCCAACAATCAGTAAATGGTATACCTGGTGACAACTCCCTCAATCAGTTAATGGTACAACAACATAAAATTCCCATTGACCAGTTAATGGTGCACTCGATGGCCCTCCCATCAATCAGTGTATGGTATAACACCCATGACAGTAATAATGTAACCTAGGTACTCCTATCAATAGGCTAGCAGTACTTTTGTTGGTTATGTCAAAGATTATGTCTGTCGTCATCCTAACCATTATAGAAAAAGAAAAAAATGTACTAACACTCCTTCCTTTGATATTTTCAGCAAAGTGTTATTAGAAGAACAAATGAAAGAATTGGACCAGAGACTGGATCATACCTTGAAAGAGAAAGAAACCAAATATTCTCAGGCATTAGTAAGTATCTTCTGGAGTGAATAGGCCAGGTAATGTTCAAAATATTCTCGTAAACCCTATAATAATAATAATGTGAAACTACATGTCACCAACTTTCAGTTTGCTCTGAGATGCGGATCGGGTGACGTCGTCAAACCTTTTTAATACACCGAGGAAGCCTATGACGCAGAGGTAGCACAGAGACAAGGGACAACAGAACTGCTGTGCAACTTTCATGTCATCATGCTGTGATTATGAATTATTCATGAGGCTGTCTTGAACGATTTTTATCGGAAAATGCATTACTATTTTAATATCTTTGTGGACCAAGTGTGCTTAACTGTTATGGGAAAATGCCTTGTATGGTCATTATTGCCTATTCTCATTTGTGACATGTATTTTGGGGTGATCTGGAATATTCTTTTCAACAGAGTAGAATCTCAGATACAAGTATAGTATAGGGTTGGCGACAGTGCATTTTTTAACAGGATGGTGTTCCTGGTTTGAATTTCATTTTCCTTTCCCTATTCCTGGTTTGAAAAGTGAGTGCCTAAAGTTTGAAAAATAGGACACCCGAGTTGTAACTGTAGCAATGAATAATCCATCAGTAGTGCATTCAGGCCTACACACAGGCTAGACTATCCCACAAAGTACCTCAAGATGGGCTCCTCAGCCCCATGATGAAGTGGTGATCTTTTGGCATCGATGAAGTTGATCTGTCCAGTTTGAGGAAAAGGTTGGTTAAAACCCTGTAGTCACAGGTCTGTATCATGGTGTTTAGTGGCTAGAAGTTTTCTTGTGATGTCATGAGTAAATTTTTCAAAAAATAGATCAGAGGAAAATTGATAGCATTTTAGAACAGAGTTATCAGACTGTACTCAAATGTTGTTTCCTTAATCGAATTGTTTGGTCTGGACTTCCTTGTTAAGTTGTAAAGATCGAAGTCTGTGACAAATAGCAAGCACTTCTATATTTAGGTTTGCTTTTACCTGTATTGAGGTCTCATTTCTAAAACAAGTATCAGGACAGCCCATTCCTCTCCGCCAGTGCTTGCTAAGGCATTCAGTATGTGTATACACGTTTCTGTCTTTGCAACGAAGACAAACAAATAAATTGTGTGAGCAGTGACAGGTGTTGTAGTGTCGTCTCTTGGCTTGACCTGATGTATTTGTGAAGTTTCAGTTTTCGGTGGGTAAAATTGTTTCCTTTTATCGTGGGGAATATGGAGAGTGTTGGGTTGAAGATTGGAGGCAGTTATTAAACAACAGAGTTGCTTTGCTGAAGTATTGCCTAGAACGGAAAGGATTCAACGTGGCCCACTAGTCAAACCCACAGGTTTGCGGAACATATAACATTCGGTCCCAATTCTTCAGTGTTAAGTTTACCTGTGGTCAAACTACGTCCAAGTTACAAAAACAATCCAGTTCCTTCCCCAGTCTCTCTTGAAACTGTTCGCAGTCGAGTCACAGCTGCCACTTCTCATGCGTGAGGTCAGAGAATCATCTTGTTTTGTTTCAAAACTTCATTCACAGAATAACCTCAATCTATAGACAAGTCCCCACAAGTTTTTTGTTTTTTATAGCATTTGAAATGCTCTAACAACATGGTGAAGCTGTCTAGCATTGTACCAGAATCATTCTTGATGTGTTTTATTCTGTCTCTTCCAGGCAAAACGAGAGAAGGAATTTCAAGAGGAACTAACTTCGCTTCAAAATAGGTAAGATAACATGGATGTCGCTGCTGTTGTCAATTGTGAGTGTCACAGTATCAACTATTCATTTAATAAAGCACATTCTCTGATGCTGTTAATACTCCATCATGGAAATGCATAAACAGTGTTAAATTGGAATGTGAGTTGTACAGGCAATTGCTTGGTTATCTACCTTTGTTCATTGTCAGTGTTATAGGGGAGAGAAAGTAAGGGAAAAAGAACACTTGTTGTGCTTTTTATCTTACCTTATTTACTATGCTTTTATCTTCCTTATATCTAAATAAGAAAATTGTCTCGACGTTTTTGTTGTCCCTACAAAATACAGATGCTCAAAGAATGCCTAGCCATGAATCACAGTTATTTGAAATCAAACAGACCAATGGGAATGAAGAAGATTGTTCATGTATGAAAAAGTTGTGATTAAAAAATGTTTTTTATGTTATGACTATAACAAATTCCAGCCTTCAGTTTGATGGCAGGTACAGATTATAACATAATGATCTTTTCCTCACATGGATAAAGCACTCTGTCTGTTTTTGGCCAAACTGGGGAGACGGTTAATCCATCTGAAGTTGTAATGGTGCTCGGGACTACATGATCTGGTGCCCAAATTTGTTCTCTAATGATGGAGTAACAACTAAAACATCTTTCGTTGCCCGGTTATCCCACAGATTTGTTCTATCAATCTGCTCATCGATGCAAATGTGTGTGATCCTGTGGTGGCTCATCAAATTGATTAGGTACTTTCAGGAATGAAATCCAGTTACAATGACTGTTGCAATTACTGCAGTCAAGTAGTGATCATTCAATCCGCCATCGGATTGCGGGAGGACCGTTTCTCTATGGACTTGTCTGTTTGTCATGAATGAATAAAACTGAGACATTTTGAAATGACAATTGAGAAAAAGTTCATGGATTCATGGAAGTTGTGTGAAGTCACTTTTTTGAATGTTACCAAGTGAATACTTTTTGTCAGATTTAAAAGATTTCCTTCTCAACTTGGTTCTCTGTACCTCTCTTTCACAGACTTTCAGTACTTCTGTTGGAAAGGGAGAAATCTGAGAATGATATTTCACAATACAGATCAAAAGTAATCGCCTTAACACAAGTGAGTATAAATGAGTTTAATGATCGGAAGGGAAAGCCTCATCGGGCACATGGGGCTTAATTTTTTTTAAGAGAGATAAACAGAAGAAAAGACATTGTATTGTATATTCACTGAAACAATCTCCATCTCTGAAGGAAACATGTGACAGTTATGCCCTCTTCAACAATCAGTGTAGGCTAACATCCCTGAACACTAAAACTATGGTATCGGTCATGCAGCTTGGTATGTAAGTAACACCTGTGTGTGAAAAAAGTATCAGGATGCCAATAAATACATTGTGATCAGATGAACTTCTTCCCCGAGTTCCTAATACTAACATAAGACATAAAGCAGGCTGAAAGGGAAATAAGATGCTTGATTTATGGCAAAATGACATTTTTGAAACCAACATTTGAGAACACAGAATGATAGATTTTTCAAGGTAAAATTTTACTTTTAATGGGTTGTCAGAGAGATAGGTTACTTTAAAGGTACTACAAGAACATAAGAATGACCTGTTGTTTCAAAAGGGAGTTCTCTTTTATTCTTCACCTAGTGTCTGCTTCTTCTTACTCACACATTAGCATGTACGATAGTGCAAACATTAGTAGTGAAAGAGAGTATCAGATCTATAAGTGAGGATTTAATTTCTGTAACATTGTGGTGTGGTTCCATTAATGAAATGCTTGACTTTTTCAATTACCATTTAATCTTTAGAACCACAGGTGGAGCGTTAAAGGAATTCTCAACCAAGGAGGAAACTTAAGAAATGAGATTTAATACCGTTCTGTCTTTGAAACATAACGTTGCCACTAGAAGCTTCCTTGTATGTAAAATACATCATTGAAAGTTGTGGTCCAGTACAAGCCAGAAAATGTGCCAGCCTTGACAGGTGGCTATGTGTGACTTGGACGAACATACACTGTTTTTTCTTTTGCACTTTTTGTGTTTCCAGCTAGGATTTTTGATGTAAATCTCTTTTGTTCAGTAATTGTGAAGACTTGATGAATACCTACATGCCGTATAAATATCTGTAATTGGTGAAACTAAGGTTTCATCACCAAATACTAGATTAGAACAGCGCTCTAACCCACCCTGAGCACTTATATCAATATCAATGAACAAACTGGATTTGTCTGTACTATGCCACAACTGGTTGCTACCAAATGATTCATTTCCCAAAGTTTGTGAGATATTTCCTGAACGTAAGAACAGTAAATGGAATGAAAGTTTTTACATATTTTTAAAAGACATGAGAAGTGCCAGTGGATATTTCTTTAAAAAAAAGCAAAGAAAAGAAATGAAAGGTTGGGGTTAACATAGGTAATGTTTTTCTCCAAGAAAGGATGTAGGTACCAATCAGATTTTGTCCTAAATTTACAGTATCTTAAGCCTAAATTTCTTTCCCCCTTTTTTTTCTTCCTCAGGAAAATAAGAAATTAGAATCTCAACTTCAAGAAGCGGATAGTAACTGGCTTTCGTTGTCTGTGAAATACCAGCAGCAAGAAGATGATTATAAATTAGAGAAAGAGGAGATGGAAGATGTAATTCATAATAGTAATACGGTGAGGATTGGATCTCTTTCATACCTGCTGTGAAATTATAGCACAATAAATATGTAGTGACTACGCAATCATATCTGTCTTGACGTGTCAGTCAGTTCGTGCCGTGAAGATCATATCTCGGTCTTCCGGTAATCCTACCCTAGCGGTGTGACTCTTAAATTATGAATCAAGGAAGTGGAAAGCGCTATCTTCAGCAACAGAACTGTAAGGGTTACAGGTGATAGAAGCGATACTTATTAACAGTATATGTCTGTAGATGTAAGGAATCGCAATAACTGAAAAGACGTCATTATTTGTTATCTTCAAAAACTGTCAAGAAAAAGGGTCAAGTCGACTTCTTGTTTTCCTCCACCCCTCCCCCACTTGTAACCAAATTAGGAAACCTTTCAACAGTTTTCTCTGATTATTTATACACAGATGATAGACAATCTTTCAAGACAACTGGAAACACTTCAGGCAAACCACCAAACTGAAATGGAAATGAAGGACGCCCTGATGAGGAGTCCAAGCATCGCAGATTTACCGAGTAGATTCACAGAACTGAAGCAAGAGGTCCAACAGTTACGGAAGGTTAGACTTTTTTTTTTCAAAGATTTGCTTTGGTATTTAGGTGTTAGAAGTGTTTATGTGTGGTAAAATTGCTTGATAGTTGTATTTTCATCGCCCTATAATAATTAAGACTTATGTTGCCATTTGGCAATTGAATTCTTGAGTTGTCATACAGAGCTGTTCCTATCAGGTTAAGTCACTGGTAAGTAGTCCTTCTTGTTTAGGAAAATGTGAAGTGAGAAGCTTTGCAAACTCACTCATTATAAGGTTTGAAGTTTCTTGGAACTTTAAGTTGGCCCATTGTGTTTCCTCATACTTTCCACAAAAATGTGAAGCAAGTTAAATTTTGTATGTTATTATACATGAGAAAAAAATGACTTGAAATTAATTGGTCACTTTGGATATATTACATTTCACGCCCATATGGAGCTTTTTCTGTGGGGGGTCAGTTCGATTTTACCACAAGTGGAACATTTTACCTGACAATGATGACCAATAAATTAAAGCTCTTTATATATGTTGCTGACGTAGGCTTACTATCATAGTCTGAGCGGAACTCCAGATCTTGTGGGGGGTTCATCCGAACCCCTGCACCCCCCTGGATACGGGCCTGCATTTGGATAGTACTTAGAACACAGATTCCGCTTGAGTAGGTTTTTTTTTTTTTTTTCATGGTGGTGAGAAATCAATTGTGATCCAAGGTGACTTTAAGGTTTTGAACTTAGGTCTTGGTAAATGTGACAGTGGGCTCCATAGTTTACCTCTTGACCTCTTAACCGCGAGTTTGACATGATTCACAAATTGTGGAGTATGGTTGTCATGATGCTAAACTTTTTAATTTTTTAATTTTTAATTTGTGTGTTTTGTGAGTAATTCACCCGTCTTCCTCTGTGCCTGCCCCTAATTTGGTTCTCTGTTTCAATTTGAACGCCAGGAAAACCAGCAACTGAAAGAGACAAATGACGAGTTGAACGTCCAGCTGCTGAACAGCAGCGTGAAAATTGGAAGAACGTTACTGCACAAAGGCGTGACAAGGACTGAATCCTTCGCATCGGAGATGGAGAGTGCTTCCAAAGATGAGGTGAGGATGGGAAGGTTTTGACATGTTGAGAAGAAATCAACCAGTATTGATTGAGTTTCAGTTTGATTAATCTTTCAGACTGATTAATCTTTCACTTAAATTAATTTTGTACACACTCTCAATTATATTGTTTGATCACACTGCATTTCTGATACGAGCCAAATATTAAAGGACTTCAAATGGCACACAGAAATATCAAACTGCAGACAGATTTACATCAGTTCTAGTCCATGCATATTCAATCTTCATGGAGAACAATTGATGGGTCTTTTCAAGTAAACACAAGGTAGAGAAAATCCTCCATATACATTGCTAACATTACAGACACTCAAGAAAGTAAAATAATCATTGCATTCCCAAAAGCTTTGGTGAAAACTGAGTTTTCTTCATCGTATATTTTGGCCTATGGCACATGGCAACCATTTCTAAGATAAATTTTGCATAAAGGCTATATTCAATGGTTTGTCAGAACTTCTTGTCCTCCAAACATCAACCTGTTAATCGAACCATCCTCATTTTATACTCTTTGTCTTGTCAATTACCCCCCTCCCCACCCCATTATTAGTCCTTGTACCCATTAGAGCACCATCTTTGACTCATGTAACTCCTCCCATTCGTTATTGTCCTCGAAGTGAACTATTTTACCCTGTTTTGCTTTTAGATTATGCAGGCCTTAGCTGACGAAAAGAAAATAACTAAGGATCTTAAGAACTACATCGGTAAGATACTTGAGAAGGTGATAGAAAAACACCCTAGCCTCCTGGAGATAGAGCCACCGGAGACCACCAAAACCAGAGAGGACAGCATGTCATCGGAGGCCAGCATGAAGAGCTGTTGATGCAACTGGAAGAGTGTATTCATTGTAAAAAAGAAAATGTAAAAACAAAATCACCAAACATTCCAAATCTTTCAAACAAAAATGCCAAATTTTAGCAGAATTAGTCAGGAGGCGGTCGTAGTCATGGAGGCAATCGTAAATGCGAAAGCAGCATTCACGTTTTAGCGAAACATTTGCTCCTTTATGAAAGTTCATCAACAATAAGTCTGTAGGTCGAAGCAACGCCATCTCTTGCTTGAAATATTTTTGCCAGGAGACTTAAGGATTTTAGAGGTGAAACCTATTTTAAGCCCATTTTATCCCACCCAGATAACTTGAATTTTACATTTTAGAGTCGACAGGCATTTGAATGTATTGTTTCAGTTTTCTTGATCTAATGCCTTGTTTTACTTTCAGCAATACTGTGAAAAGAAATGTCATCAGTTTTACTGTTATTTTTGTTTGTAAGTGAGCTTTTATTTGGAAGCCACTTGCCTCATGGCAATACATAGGCGAGAGACTTTCACTTTTGGTTATTAGTGATACTGTTTAAAAGAGAGAAATCATTGGTCCGGAAGAAGAGTGTTCGGATGGATGTTTATACTGTCTCGTCGATGATTACCAGATGTCCTGCAAACGAAAATTGTCTGATTATCTCAATATTTTCACTGAAGCAGTATTTTTGGCAGTATTGACTGTGTTGCAAATATAGGAAGCTAACCCTTAACAAAGGAGGTCTTTAACGAGCCAAATGGACGAATTAAACACATTCCGATTCCTATCTCAGGAGTGAAATTGCAGGGTGGCTCGGCTCAAAATACATTCTGGTGTGGTTTCCACTCATTGCAATTCCAACATGGGGTCTCGCCTCCGGTCGACGCTGGGGAAGACTTGTCCGCGACTGGGCCATGGACCATAGGAGGCACTCTTTACATATCCCCTGTGATGGTGTCCAGAAGATTTGTGCTCCATGCTGGTAGTACAAGACAATTTGAGATACTTCAGATTGTATCTTTGGCACATTAAGGAAGTTTTGGGGTTATGTTTGGTTTGGCATAGACACTCCATACTGTAAGTGTAGTCTCCATGATAGGATGAAAAGGGGTGAAAAAGAAAAAGAGCTAGCACGGTCATAGTTATAGACAAATAGGTAGGGTACAGAAAGCTACAAAACTTTTGAATCGGAAGGGGGGTGGGAAGATGGTATGAGGTAGAAGTCGTAGGTTATTAAAAAGGACATTTTAAAGTGACCTTTCCAAAATATTAGTTTTGTATTGCTGTCTTCCAATACTGAGTCAATCTTTGGGATTGAAAGTGCATTCTGCATGTCTGTGTGTTTGTTTTCTTTTCTGAAGACGGTGGGGGGGGGAAAGAGAGTCGGAGACGAACGAACGTGGACGAGTGAGGAATTCAGGGGTGGACAGTGATGGAAACTACAACGACAGAGTGTATTCTATGATCGACATAAGCATGCATTATTGGACTGCTATTTCCTCGTTCACATCATCTGCATGCCACAGAACTTGGTTCGTAAAATGTTGACGGAATTAAAGTATCAGTTTTTTATCAGTTTAAGTTATTTGTAGCATTTAAATTGGATTACACATCTGGGGGATTGGATCTTCATTGCTCTTGATGGTACAGTAAATTTACAAGGGTTTCTGTTATTGCCTTTGGTTGGATCATCAAGTTTTTACTGTATTCAAACATATCAACTGATTACCTCTGTCCATTTATGAGAGAAAAAAAAAAGTATGTGTACATAAAAGTCAATGCTCTCTTGTTGCATAGAAAAAAAAAATGTTTCATGTAAATAAATAAATAAATGTTTATTTTGTATTTTGCCATATCTTGCATGGCTTAGGAGGTAGGAAAAATTTTTTAAAGTCTTGTAAATAATTGCAGTCAATAATGAAAAACAAAAATGGAAGTTTAGAAAGAATAACTTTTTGTAGGAGGATAAAAGTGCCTAACATTAAAAATGATGTGTGTGGTTTTGTTTGTGTGTGTCTCTTCAATATGTTTCAGTTGTCTTAGGATTCAAACCAAATCTGTAAATTAAGATATTTGAGCCCAAGTCGTGGAGTCTAGCAGGATGCGATGAAGCCTCTGAGAAAATGTTGTGCGGAGAATTCTTACCAGTCTATATTTTGTAAAGCATTTTAACAGTTGCATCTACTTAAAAGTTTTACTGTATACCATTATTCAGAGTCTGGGATATTTTTAATTTATGAAAGGGGAGAAGGAAGAACATGTCGATATTTTGAAATAAATTTTAAAGTAAGTCAAGATTCCATTATGGAAAGAGATTGTATGAGAAAAGGGTTTTCAGGAATGTAAATGTCAGATAGTATTATAGTATTTATTTGAAACAAAGAATGTACTTGTGGGGTAAGAAGGAGTAAAAGTATATCTGGTGCTTGTTAGATACAATGGTATGCTTCTAGTCTGACCATACCACTCCCCTGACTATATTAAATGTTGAAATTAACACTTTTGTCAGGCTCGCCAATTCTTAGTCACTCTTTTAGCCGGTTTGAAGGTTGTATGGTAAACAGATTTCTTCTTGCTAGGTGGGCGAAGCATTTGAATAATGTCAAGAAGTTTTTATCACACCACAGTTTTATCGAATAAGAGGTGCATTGAGTAGAACCTTTTCAGCCATCGAAGAGTTACGGTTTGGGATTCACCTGGGTACTGCTTCTCCTTCACATTGTATTGCATAGTAATGACAGTAAAATGTGAGCAAAAATGTATTACCATGGCGATATTTGAAACCGAGAGAATCATTGCAAAAAGCAAAAAAATGTTTCAGGGACTCAGTAGATATCCTCACAATTACATTTGATGAAGTTCCTCATCTGATTTTGTATTTAGAACCTGTCTAAGAAAAGTAAAGAACGTCTCTTTCAAAGAGAAGTTTGACAAATTTTCTTCGTCAATTTGGAGTTTTGTATCAAACTTAGCATCTGTACCAAACATCGAGAAAAATTAAACTGGAAAAATCTCGTCTTAAATTCAAGCTGCCTCTGATAAATGGGATAAAAAAATTCATGGCTGCTTTCTTTGCTCATTTATTTCTGGAAGTGGATGAAAATTGATGTGAATGGAGTATTCGCTCTCTCGGTATTATTACACCTTACTATCAAAGTGTCGCATTTCGTTTCATTGTGGTGGTGCACGTGGGTCGATGCATATGGTCCCTCTAAAACAAAAAAGAACAGTATTTGAACAAGGGGGGATCTTGTAGTTTGGAATTGGGTCAAGTACTTGAATTTGTCCATGCATCATTTACTTGCAAATTTTCATCTGTAAAAGGAAGATGGTGCTCGTATCATTTGCCTTCACCAAGTCTTGAAGATGTCTTGATTACCTCTGCTATCATGTGTGGATGGTATATTTTTACTTTTGTTTCAATCATTAGCATATACTCCATCTTCTGTTTGGTAAAAACTTTGGTGTCAAAATGGTTCTGATTTTCATCGGATGGCTTTTCGATGTTTGTTGTGGGTCACTTTGAAAAAATAAAAACAGTAAAAATGGACATTGTTTTGACAGTCTGCCACAAATAGTCAAATGGAAAAGTTGTCATTGCCTTTGTCCCCTCTAGCCTAGGTTCCTTCAACTGTCTGGTTGTTTTATCCAACTGATAAAATTGTTTTTGAAGTAAACCAATGATGGTGAATTGGATTGAGTCTTGTTAACTATGTGCATAGTGGAAACTGAAACCTGTTGGGATGATCACAGAAAAAAAAGTTAGTTAAAATGACGTAAAGTTCACATCAGTAGTCACTTCGTGTGGTTGTTTTGCATGTTGAAGTACTGTTTTATGTATGTACAATTAGTTGAAAGGAATGATTGCAATGGCTCGGCTGTGGATTGTTAGTACCCCAAGGGCAACTAAGAACAAACTTCCTTCTGTGATTATAGAGTCTTTCTTTGATTGAATCAGCCTTTCTGGAGAATGCTGGTAATAAACAAGTTTTAGTTTTCCTTTTTTTTAGCTTTTTAAAAATTCATCATCAGACATGAGATTTTAAGTAAGGTGTAGAATCATTAATATTATGGTAGAATTGCCCAAAGTTTGGAGGGGGAAAAAGAAAAATATCAAATCAGGTCTCATTCTTAGGATCATAAATATCTTGTGAAATTAAGGTTGTGTGACAAACTTCTCGAAAAGAGCACCCTTTATTCAGAAGTTGCAAAGTAAAACCTTGCGTGAAAATCCATTGGAATTTTGTTTATATCTTCTACTGCTTTTGAGATATGACTTTTCAAAGTTTGAGAAAAATTCAAAACAGATTACATCAAGTATTGCACTGTGTCAGTAATTCTTTTGTTAGGCCTATATATTTTGCCTCTTGATTACTTAATTGCTGTGTTTCACATTGATATGTGATATTGATGTTTTTGAAGTAGAAAATACATGCTTCCAAAATATAACCCCTAGGGCATAGGGCATATAAAATGCTCAAGTGTCCTTGGAATAAAGGTTACATAAACAAAGGATTAATGTAAGACATATCATAGGAGTGCATCTCTTTACATCACAAATTAAAATACTGAGTCAATGTTTAGTCATGATGCAGCTGTAAGACATGAATTTTCCTGTACAATGGTCAATCTTTGATGCATTTTGATGGAATTTGTGGCTATGATTGTGGCTATTTTTGATATTTCCTGTGCTGAATTCACCCAATACTCCAAATTGTCATTTTCATGTCACACAATCTTTAACAAAAAATGGTACCAATTTCAACCACTACATTTACATAATATTTCCTCAATTTTTACACGATCACTAAATTTATGATAGTAAAGCTACGACCCTCAGAATGCCTACTGTGGATGTAAGTTGATGTGTTCTCATGTCCTGGTTTAACAGGCAGGTATACTATACTAGTCTATAAGGTAGGGAGGATATTTACCTAAATTTCTTGTTCGTTTATACATAATTACTGTTTGCTGTGATTGGTTGGATACAAGAGCCTAGCCACTCAGCTGAAATGATTTGCATGTCGTTAATATATTCGCACTTTGACAGTCTTTTGGTTTTTGAATGACCCTCAAACTTACCAGGTCATTCCTGTCAATTTCATCAAGCAATGTTTAATGCAGGCTGTGGTGTTATTTCTGCATTTTGAAAAGTAAACCAAAGGATTGGCCATATTTCTCACAGATGTAAAAAGGTACAAAAACTACCATGCTAGTGTTCTCTTTGTTCAAGATGTTGCCTAATTTCGAAAAGAAATGCATATGCATAGGAGTTCCGTCGTGGTGGTATTTGAACGGAAGTGCGTCGCAATTACCGCAGGGCCCGATCCCGCTTAAACTTTTAGAAAAAAAGTAAATCACTATTCTTGCTATCGTTAGTAACACTCTAATTAACGAAATTTCTCATGAAAGAAACATGGCATAGCATGCTATCTTCGTGACCACTATGAAATGGAAGAGATTGATAGAAGATTAATGATGAAGTCTATTTTCATATTAAATTCGAACAGCACATCATGCTTTAACGCTTTGATTTATTTCTCTCAGCTCAACTCACATACTAAACGATGTGCAGAGATTTCAGGTTTTTAGATTATTGGACTTAGTGGTAGGAGGTGTATTATTTATTTTTCTGCCGTTTGTGTGCTACAACTGTAGTCATGCATGTGATGTATAATCAGTGGTACCGCCACAGGGGCAGATGGTCAAATGCCACCGGAATCATACACACAAAAAACAGTTTTCATGAAAATACATTTAAGCTATGTTTTTTTTGTTTTGTTTTTTTTTGTAAGAGGTGGGGTGAAGTGTAAGTTGACAGAAAAATTCGCCCAGAAATGCCAGTTCCAGTGATCTGGGAGGTATTTTCAGCCTATAATTTTTCCATGATGCTCCACCCTTATGGGCGTGGCATTCTGCATGGATAGTACATGCTCTATTATAGATGTATGGCAATATGTACCCCACAAATCATTAGACTCTGAGGGCCCTTCTGTGCATAGTGGTGAATTTTGATTTGGCTTCTGATGATGATAGGGGAGGAGGGGGGGGG
>VJOZ01011067.1:0-24966 GCA_009801055.1 Stichopus horrens | reverse complement strand
GGGGGGGGGGGGGATGGGAAGACATTCCCCAAGGAACCTTAACTCTCTTCCTCTCACCCCCCCCTCCTAACTCACGCCACTGGTTTGAAACATTTTAATGCCAAGTCGATGACACGTGCATGTGGACCGTCAAAACTTCGTTCTCAAACATAACTAGAACAAGAAGTTAAAGGTATATTTTACTACTGACAATTGAAGGGTTTTCAAATGAAAGAAAATGAGACTAATTTTCCACTGAAGGCATTCCAATCCGATTCCGATGATATTTTATTCATTACACAAGATATTGCTGTTTGAGGAGAGACCTCTCTGGTCAGTCACGATTTCTACTTGCCTCTTATAAGGCCGCCAAAATGCCACATAACATATTTTGCTTTTTCTTTGAAATTGGAGCCATAATTTCACCTTGAAATTAGACAATATGGTGAAAATAAAAATGGAGTCCACTGATTGGGTGAAGAGATTTATCTACTTTGAATATTGTGGAATTGGTCACATCTCTTAAACTATTGGTACTATTTCTTTTAAGACAGTCAAGATTATATAAGGAATTACAAAGAATTTTCACGTATTTACCGACTCGGAACTTTACGGGTAGTAGGTTCTTTTTAAATAATATTAAAAAAATGTAATCATACGTATTTGGCTCTATAAGTTATGCAATTGTTACGATTACATAAAAAAGTGCTAGACAGTCATCATTGCTGCTACGTAGTATACTCAGTATGGCAAACGATGGAAACCCATCTACAACATAAAAGGTTCACTGCAGTGTACGTCGAAGCAATCCAGATACTTTTATCGTATTCGTTGTTGATATTATCCAAAGGGTTTAAAAGATTCACCGCCGACTGCGCATGCAAATAATCCAGGGAATAACCAACGGTTCTTTTGAAAATAGGTGTAAAGGTTACACTCAGTTTACCGTTGGTTGTACGATGACTCACACACAAGAGTTGGTACACAGTCGTCTGTTTCGTATGTACTATATCTAAACCATTTTTTACTAATTCGTCCTTACAACTTGCGCGCATGTGCTGAAAAATTTAGAGCATCAAAAAGACTAGCTTTCCTAAGTAAGCATATCGTCAGGTGAAAAAAAAATCGTACTATCTGCACATTCTCCATAATGAAGCAGTCCACAGTGTATGGCATCATGCTCTTAAACGTGCATGTAGGAATAAGATTTTATGGCTTCTACTCTAGCTACTCTTGGTCGATGTCCAATTAAAACTCACAAACGATTTGTTACATTTGAACAGAAAATTTTCTAATTGCATTTGAATAGCCTCAGATCGCACTGACTTTCGGCACAGCAGTTATCTGAGTGTATTTGACAACTGGAACTGGATACATCGTTTTAAACACACTGCTACCTAAGCCTATCATTATATTGTGTTACTATTTATTTCCAGTGTCTCTGCACGGTTGCCTTTAAGAAGGAAGTAAATATGGTAACGCATGCACATTTGTACAAGATAATGTGTGAATCCATCTTCTTTGTCATAGCCTGCAATCCGGTCAGGAAATATAAAAAGAAGAAAAAATTAAATTGCCTGTATGAACGATAGGCAAATGATGATAACCTAATGCATGCAAACACTGAGGGGATTACAGTTTGCAAATTCCCATGCTCATGACGATTTTTTCTGTCTTTATTTTTTAATCAGCTTTAAAGGGGCTCATTGAGTTGGTATCCATGGGTTTCTTACTTACAAGGCTCAGTCGTGTAACCCGAGGAATATTTTTGCAGGAGCATTGTTTACTCTGGTAAGAAGACATGAGAATGTTATCGTAAGTTTATAGTAATAACAATAATCTAAAATGACCGACGGAAGATAGAAAAAGGAAACTGCTTTGTAAGTTTGAACCGACACCAATGCAAGTATGAAAGTTCAAAGCAACTGAACAAAAAGTATACAACTTTTTTCTACTTATAAGCCATAACTGTACGTTATATAGGACTATGTTCACCATTGTTGCAATTGAGTTAAAGCTAAGAACTAATAGAGTTCTTGTTAAGATGATAGCTCAATCATGTAGCCAAATGATTACTGTTGAAATTGAAAAACAAGTCTTTTGAAAAAAATAACAAACAAACAAAAACAAGTTCTATGGATCTCCTAAAGTGACTCGGAAATCGAAACGAAAGACTGACACCAATTTCAGGGCGTGTGCAGAAGGTGCAAAATGCTAACTGCTTTCTAGTTATCGAGAGCACTGTGCAGTTTTATCAGAATGGATGTTGAAAAAGGAACATAGATTGGTACACCGATGTACCACATTTTGTAACAACATAAGGATAGAGTATAAAGGTATTTTCCTAAAAGTTTTTTTTCATCAATAACTGGTCAATTGCGAGAAAGATTTCATATTTTATATGGCAATTAATCATGACTCATAAGTTTCATAGTGTATGTCAAGTTGGATTTCCTGTTCACTTGATTTTGATGAATAACATTACCACAAACAGTCAATCAACAGTCAACTTTTGAGCGCTCATCGTTTCTATGGCTACGGATCATATGCTCAAATTGAATTTACATCGATCCACCAAAAGTTAAAATGCAAATGCTAAATGAGGCTCTTATCATGTTACCCCGGAGGTTAATGCAACCGTAAATACACACTGCACTTTGTACCAACCAGAATTGTTTGTACGTATGAAATATATTCCGTTACTTGTAAGGTGC
Organism: Stichopus horrens; assembly: GCA_009801055.1. Lineage (NCBI taxonomy): Eukaryota > Metazoa > Echinodermata > Holothuroidea > Aspidochirotida > Stichopodidae > Stichopus > Stichopus horrens. Next base: position 22,273 of record VJOZ01011067.1, on the reverse strand, counting down.
GGTTTACTTACTCCCCGTGCAGTGAAGTAATTAACCTGGAATTTATTGGATACATTAACTGATTTAAGTCATTGGATTTTCCGATCATTCGGTAATTCGCAAAAGTTTCTTTAGCTCGCTGTCAGAATGTTGTTGCCTTCTTTTTGCCTTTAGTATTTTAGTAGTTAATGAGAATGTTTATCAGCAATGTTAAGTTGGTACTCACAGACATTACTTTGCTGCTAACGTTAGCTCGAGAGGTCGAGTTGGTATACTGTCTGTACTGGACTTACTCTAGCAAAGCTAGGCTTTGCAGTGCATGTTAGACGTCGACGAGGCTTGCAGTTTGCAGTGCAGACAGTAAGAAGTGTGTACTAGTTACTACTCCTAGGGCTAGGCCTAGCCTAACTTGACTTTGCTACCGGGGTTTGCATGCATGTAGAGCACAGTCAGTGGTTAAAGTTTCACTTCTTTATGTTACAACAATTGTTAGTTTCATTCAGTTTGGTAGGTACGTTACCACATGTACGTGTAACAACTTCTGATTTAGGCCTAGGTACTATTATAAACCAACCACAAACTGATTTGAATAGACACCTGCTATTTTGCTGATCCTAATTCCTATTCACTAATTCAGTAATGGCCTAGCCTAGTCAGAATTTTTTTCTTTCTGTCTTCTGGTGTCTATTCCTGAGGTTGACTTGAGGCCTAGGATAGGCAAGTTAGGCCTCTTAAGTTGAAGTAGGGCCTACTGTAATAACTTCTATCTCGCCTTACACTACAGTTACCAAGCTAGCATTGGAAATGAAATTTGAAAGGGATAGCTTGGGCTGCAAATGTAATAGCCTAGGCAGTAATAGGCCCAGCAATAATAACCTGTCTGTTGTGTCTGTTTTGTAGGCTACCTCTGAAATGTGTGTAGCCTCAGGGAATAGCCTAATTTATCTGGCATCACCTCTCATTCTGCTGCAAGAAACGGTCAAATCTCTACACAAATGGAATATGGTGTAGCACTAGCAGTTTTCATACATTCAACTTTAGGACTTTCACAGATTTTGTAACAAGATAATGAAGAAACTGGAGAAGTACTATGCCAATGCTGAAAATTGAATTATTCCTTGAGCCTAATTTACGACCTGCTGTAAAGTACGAAAGGCCTAGGCTAACCCTAGGTCAGCTTAGGAATCTACTTCAAGGGGCCTCGGCTGGGCTAGTTGTACTAGAAGTCTAGAGGTTGGAAAGCGTGCAAATGCATGNNGGGGGGGGGGGGGAGAGGTGCATCTTCCTTTTTAGAATTGCGCAGCTCAGTTTCGCAATGTTAGCTCATGTGCATCCCAGATTTGGGGATAAATCCCCTCTGCACAGCAAACTTCCAATCTGTACCATGTACTCTAACACTCTAACCATAAATCATTTAGGGCCTAGGCCTACTCTAAAGGTCAAGTGGATTGTGTGACAAATGCTAAAGTGAAAGTTCAATTTGTTAAAGAAAACAAGGGAGCCCACTCATATGTACAGTACCTTAGGTTCCTATGTTAACAAAAACAAAAGGGAATAGGCCTAAGTAGTTTTCCTAGGTAGATATCTTTATTTTGCAAAATCGTCAAAATCTTGCAATTCTCTTCTCATTTATCCATAAACATGTTGAAGATGTTGCTGAATAACAATGCTACATTAACATTAAATACTTCATGCAAGTCAAGCTGAACTAAGCACTGTGTTGCAGTTTTATTATAATATGTGCTTCTAAAGGCTTGCCCCTTGGCACCTTGATTTTCCATTTGGCCCCTAGATTCTGTAAGCTACAGTAGGGTCCTGACTGTCTCCCAACATGTGTGCATGCTTATTTTGTCCCGTGTTGAGAATACATTGGCTGAAAAAATTTAATATGACTTGCATATATTTCTACTCTGTTATTGTGATTCAGAACATCACAAACTGATGAGAATGAACATTACCTGTGAGAAAGATCTATATGCCTTGATTCTATTAGGTACATTTATTCAGACAAATTAGTGCACAAAGCCACTGTGCAATGCGCACAGGTCTGAATATATTGCTCTTCTCTGTACTGGCAAAAGTGAATTTTAAAAATGCATTAAATGGCTCTATCGAAACATTTTCTGGCCATAGTTGTGAAAAGTACTCTTTGCTCGATGGAAAACGTAAATGATTCTGGATGCCCTATGTCATAAAATGCTCAACAGTACCTGTGCATTATTGAACTAGTCTTGTTCAGTACAGTTACTGTAAATAAAAAGCTTAAATGTAGTGACTACATCCGAAGTACTGGGATCATGCAGTGTAAATTGATAGCAACGTAGATCTGGACAGAATTGGTGGTGTGCTTAAACAGAGATCTCATTTTATTGAGGTTAAATTTTACATTAATTTCTGTCTTTTCATTATTTCAAGGTGTGAAGTGTTTTGGAGGGAGAGTTAGCTATGTCTAGCAAGCAGAAGGTGAAGAAGAAGAAGGGAGGAGCGGGAAGAGCCGAGAGACAGAGGATACAAAAAGAACTATGGGCTTTTAATCAGGTGATGTAATTTTTTGACATTCTTTGCTGATATGTTTGAACATTCAAGAATGTCAAGTGTTTGCAGTGTAAATACATAGTGTACAGTATGCAGCACTTTTGCCTTCAGTGATGATATTCAGGCACAAGATGCAAGCTGCGATGTTCCACATTTATTGTACAGTAGTGTAGTGGAACTATCTTGCTTGCTCCATGACCAAGTTTACAACCAAACGCAATTAGTGGTACTGACCAAAGTCCACTTGGTGTGAGCCAGAGTCACTAGCCTAAAGGTTACTTAGTTGCAGACTTACTACCACTCAGTCCAGTTAATCATCCTATCTAGATGCACAGTAGATGGTTGTTTTTAACCACATTCCTAGTTATTAATAAGTCTCTGGTCTAGTGTTCACAATTTATTTTCTCTGGAAGTTTCCTTGCCTCCTGTAGTTTTTCTGGACTTCCTTGTAGATTGGGTTCCCTTATATGGCTTGTCACTTCTGTAAAATGAAGTTACCATGGTGCATAAGGCAAAGCTGCTTGACTACTGTACAGCTTTAGGTTCAGTATTTTAAAGGTTTTCTTTTATCGTCATTCATTTATTAAATACCTCCTCATTTATTATAGTTCTCTGACAGTCTGTACATACTTGAGTCACAAACATGCTTCCACTACAAAGGACTTTACAAATTGTAAATTGTTACCTGTGTAACCACTATCATAAGTAGTATCAGTTGGTTGTAAGGGCATTAGGACTTGTCTACTTGCCAAAGTGTTTTTACAGATCTACTGTATGCCTTTGGTGTGATTACATGTGAATTTATGCAGTGTTCTAATTGCATTCAGTTGCCAAGTTTGCCCTGATTTATTCCTACTATAGAGTTACCATGTTTTAGTGATTGCATCTGGTTGTCCAAGGGACAACTAACATCTAAAATAGGGCTGTCCTTTCCAAAATTTAATCCTTTCAAACATTATGTCATTAATTATTTCTAGGTCAGCCTTAATATACCATTGAACATGTGCACTCTTCTGTGAGCAAATTCATTATCCCTTTTCATGACATTGTTCAGATGAATCGCAAGGGAACTTTTAATTTGATTCAAGCACTTAACCAAGTTTGGTTGTGGCAAGCACTAAACAAAATTTGCTAAGTTCTGTAGAGGTTTTGGATATCTCGGATGCCCCAAGAACACCAAACTTTATCACAGTGTCACCATCTTTAGGGCACCCGTGACTTTACCTTCATTTACTTTTACTTCATTTACTCCCTAATTTCTTCCAAATCACCCAAATAACTCCAATTGCTTGCAGTAGTAGGTAACATTTGAGTGCGGTTTATTATTCATCCGTCAACATGAACAGAGTTTGTTCCTCTCCGGGTTAGTGTGCAGCACTGCATGTGTAGGTTTCATACCAGGTTACGTACCCTCTGCAAACATGAATCATTCCTCTTCAACTGTTTATTCTCAAATATTTGATGGTTTCTAATTCTTTTCTCACAGCATAATATCAAATTGCAGTTCCAGCGTGCAGATAATTTTGTACTCATCACATATGCTGGCACTTACTAATTAATTTTTACATACCTATATCATCTAATGTTAAGATATTACTCAACGATTTAGAGTATGACAGTTATGCAATAGTCAGAAGTGGTATTTACTAAAAAGTTTTACAGATGAGGTAATTAAAGATTTAGAGAACAAGGTACGTTAGTGGTTTAGAGAACAAAAGAATCAGGAATGACTTGGAAAGTACCATCACACTGGCTCGTAATCAAAGGTAGACCTGATAAGTAAAAGAGCAATTCTACTGCTGCTAAAATCAATTCCCCACAACTCACTGGTGTGGGTATTCACAAGTAGCCATGGAGGTATAGGCTATAGCACTACGGCATGATAGACTAATTGGCTAAGGCTCATTGGGCTAGAATTACTGTAAAATAAGAAATGACTCAATGGAGGGAGGAGCAAGTGAATTGTTATGAAACAAAATGTAAGCAAAACATAGCAAGCAAAGAAAGGAAAAAACACATCAGTTATTGCTTTCACAAGAGCCAACTTTCGAGCACAGCGCACGAAACATGTTGCTTCAGCAAGAGGGAGAAAGTCTAGGCATAGATGGCTGTCTGAATGTTCAATTGCACTTTGAGGTAGGTCAAACTAATGCATAAGTAACTAAGAAAGGATCAAGTATATATGTCTACCATGTGATTACAAAAATTTGGTTCAATGTTCTAGGAGAGCATATTCATTCTGTATACTCCCCTAGGCCTTTGTGACAGTGAAAAGTTTGCAAAAACTTAAAAACTGAGTTGTACTGGCAATCACCTGGTCATCTATCTTTGTTCTTCATCAGTGTTTCAGGGACATGAGTCATTGAAAATACCACCTGTCACAAAACCTGAAAGAGAACTATGCATTCATATGAATTCCAGATGTTTGAATGTGAAATTGTCTCAGCATTTTTGTTGGCCCTTCAAAATTCAGACTTTCCAAGAAAGCCTAGCTGTCAATCAATGTTACTTGAAATCAAAGAGACAAACGGGAATGGATACATGAGTACGAGGCTTAAGCAATGATTTGTTTGGGTAGTGGCTGTAAAATATTTGACTTTCAGAGGCAAAATATGACACATTTTCAAGTCATATTCCAACTTGAAAAGAAAATGTAACAATACAGGAAGTTCTGCTAACATTGTAGTAAGTTAAAACCATCTCTAATTACATTTGAGGTTTTGCAAGAGTTGCTGTTTTATGACTCTTACAAGCGATTACAAACCAAGTATGAGTTGAAAGCCGTGACACGTGTCAGGTTCTGCGACGTAATTACTGCTTGAGCCCATGGAACAATATATTAGCAGTTGCAAACAGGCAATGTAAATATTGAATGTTCAAACTCCTGGGGAATACCTCAAAGGAGCAGAATTTGATTATAATTTCAACTGACAATATAACTTGTTTGAATAAAAGTGATGATGTCCTATGGGAAGCCATCTTTTGAATCAACTCTTGAAACATCAGCCCATTGAGTGATCATCAATTTCCCAAGGAATTTCAATTTCCAAACCTAGTGGGCCTCACTTCACAATTAGATCAAATCCAATCAAATCATGCACAAACTCTTCAATATTTGGTCTGTGTCTATTACTTAATTCATGAGTTCTTTCAGTTTCCTTTGTACCGATTCAAAATGTGTCGCCCAGACCGGCCAGATAGGTTTCATAAATCCTGAACATGTTGCAAAATCCATTCCTCAAAGAAAGCAATGTTAATGGTTTTCTCTGTGGTTCAATTTCAAACTTAACAGAAAAGCTGTAGAATCTATCAAGATTTCCTCTTTACTGTAGGACCTACTGGTCATATTAATAGATATGAGCATCACAGTACTTGCTGGTTGTAAACTTAATTTGTGTAGCGTTTTCAGGTTTGTTGGGTGTGTCATTCCTGAGTCCTTACATCGTTGGATGGAATCTTTACATCATTGGTCGGGTCAGGAATATCTATAGGTTTTGCAATACAGTGGGTTTGTTTTGGTGAATGTGATTACACATCTCCATGATTTTTTCACACCAGTCTCTCCGTAAATCATCCTCATTAAGAGAATGCAGACCATAACTGTGTTACCAATGTTCTTTGCCGTGTAATTTTTTTCATGCTTTAAAAGACGAATCACTCATTTCTGCCACCTACAGTATGGCATTGTGGTGGAGCATTCTCATTTTGAGTACAAAAAAACACTGAAATCTGAATCCTTTTTTAGTGGAGACATCAATTCAAGGTAGCTTGGGAATCAAAATTCACTCTTTTTTCAACTGTTTCATGTGTTTGTGATGTCATGTGTAATTTTCATTTGTCTGAGGTTTCCTGTAGCAGTAAGTCGTAGTGTTAAGTTAATATCATGTAGTGCCAATCAGTGGAAGTTGAGAAGCCAGGTGCATGTTATTTTAAGGCAAGCATTGTGTGAACTGTGCAGTTTGAATGTATGGTGCATGCTTATCTTTTAGAACTCACAGTTGTAGAACCTTCTGTTCAAACAAACACGTACATAGTAAGATTATTGGACTGTAGCATACTGTAAAAGCCATGACCTTTGCTCTACATGAGACTGTAATGTATTAAGGTGTTGTGGGCTTACTCTTTTGAGTTTTATTTAGTGACAATGTGGTCTAGTTAACATCTACACAAACCACGTGCTGTGTGGGGAGTCATTCCTCTGTAGTAGTACTGCTGTTTTTATTGCATCTGTACGAAGTAGCTTTAACCATGTACACAACAATATATGTGTCTCAAATACTTTATTCTCATCTTAACTTTTCTTAAGAATTACTATCATCCAAACAGTCTAATTTAAATAAGCTGAATACGGAAAGAATTTTCGTTCGGTTTTGTAGATTTGCTTTCCAGTTGAAGACAATATTTCCTGCAGGAACTCCTGCTTCAACATCTTGTTAACTGCTTTATCACTGACCAAACACATTGTCATGCATTGATCAAACTGAAAAGTACTCTTGCAGAATTTGAACCGATGCATATCTTCTTTTTTGGGGGGGAAATGTTGTTGTTGGTAACGACACGAACTCAGTCATCTATTCACTTGTAAAGTGAGTTTTACTGCAAGAGTAGTATGTTAATGGTTGGTCTACTTAGTAGATTATGTTTGAAAAAAAAAAGCAACTTTTGAACCATTATGCAAATAAGTACAGTAGTAAAATGTTTGCACCTCCTTATGTATTGATCACTTTTTTGATGAACCTCCATGATGATTCATCCCCAACCAATCATATTCATGAAAAACATAGCCTGACATAAGTACTGTATTAACATCCCTACCATGACCCCCAAAATGGCCCATTTTTCGAGATGGTGGGTATAGAGGTTCGAAGTTTAAAATAAACTCTTAACTTACATCAATTGGTATAGATCGAATTCTCAGTTATACTCCTCACAGTTGTAATACGGTAGTCTGTTATCTACAGTACACTTTGCTACCATGATATTTCCATTCATATTTCCATTTACAAGAGCCCTTTCAAATAAGTGAAGTAATGGCTGTAGGCCTTTTACACATGATAAGAAATGAGATTAGTAGTTTGGCAGTTACTGTAACTTCATTTTATGCAGTGGATGTACACACAGCAAATCTCACATGTTTGTCTGAATGGTTGGTCATTGTACAGCCTACGTGTACAACCTACAGAACAGATGTACTAGTATTGAAGATCAGCCAAGCAAATGATATTATTTTGTTAAGTGAGCCTAGTAGCGCCATTGGCCTTCATTCTCAACATATAGCCAAGGTTAATGAGGGTTCAATTGTGTGTAGTGTTATTGATTTTGTTGTAGCTCTGTGATTCCGTGTTCATTTTGTGTAACTCTGTCCAGATTATTTAGGATTCCAGGAGTGTAATTTGTTTTGTAAGGTTTAGCTGCTCATATTTAGCCGTTTTTATGCAAGTATGTGAAAATGAGCTTGTTGATTTGCTGACCAGCAGGGCATGCGTGACATTTACTCGTTTTGAGCCAGGAAGGTGTTATAGATAACTTTTATGGAAGAGGGAGCTGTTTTAGGTGTAGTTCATCAATTTCATCCCTAGCTAAGTTATTGCTAGTGTGGGATAGGACAAATGTTGGGGCTGTTGCTGTGAGTGATGTTAGTCTCATGTTCATTTCACGAGTTTATTTCTTTGCTTTTAAATAATGTTGAAGTCATTAAGGTAAAAAAATGTTTTCTTGTGTTCATGTGGTTGCATTTATGGGATTGGTTTTTGTTGAATTTCGCCATTAAACCCATCTGGATTAATGCTCATGGTACTGTACAAAGCTACAGGCTATAGTGCAATGGCACGATAGGCTTGTTGCGCTACTAAAAACACAAGAATTTCACTTAAAAAATTCTCAAAGGAGCGAGGAGCAAATGAAATTTTATGAAATGCAGAATATAGACAAAGTCTAGCAGTAAAACAAAAACTAGCAGCATACCTGTACTTATGGTTAACAACCAAGAAAGCTCTGGCTGAGCACTTGCAAATAACACGTCTCAGTCAGAGCAAAAGCCAAACAACCTTGGGTGAACCTAGGCTTAGAGGGCACATTGTCAGAATAGATTTTGATTGCACTTTTAGTTAGTAAGTCAAATGTAATACATTAGTGAAGGAAAGGGTATGTGTAGTCACTTGTGAATACCCACACCAGTGAGTTTTGGGGATCTACAGTTACATTATGACCTACGCTGTTAGGTGAATTACAGTAAGCGAGAAAAAGTAAGGTCGAAGCTCTTTTTATGAAAAGCTTTTGAATAACCTGTGCAGGTTATTCACAAGAACCTAGCCCCTAATCCTTACCCTAAATATAACCCTATTCATGCTCATTGATTGGATAGAATCTTGTTTTTGCCAACATTACGGTGTATTCGCACGAATATATTCGGATGAATTAAAACAATGTTCAAAAAGTTAGCACAGTGCACATATATACCAGAGCCCCTGTCCTTCATTTTGTAACACATACTGTACAGTACACCTTACGTCACAGCACAGCAGCTCCTCGCCTCTTGCAATGCATCTTACTTTAACAGCAGAATGTTTGAATTTTACTTTTGCCAGTCATGTATTCTTGGAATAGATTTTCCATGTGGTATGTACACCTACTAGAAAGTCTAGAATTAAAGTTCACAGTAACCCTTGTGTTGTGTTAGTGATTGTACCATATATAATAATTAACTTAATTATTAAAAGCCATTAATTTCAACATTTGGCAAGAATGTCAATTAGTGGAATATGTTCTGCTGAATTGACACAACAGAAATAGTGACTACCACAGTCTCTCTCCTTCATTTGTAACATTCTACACCACCATACACCTACATCACAGCCGAGTAGCTCCTCCCACCTTATAATGCCTTACTGTTTGGCTTTAACAACAGAACCCTTGAATCTTCCTTGGGTCAGTCATTTCTTTTCGGGATAGAGTCCATATCTGGTGTTCACATAACAGAATACAAGAAAATTAAATCCCTAAGTTGTGATAATACTGTATGTGTAGTATTACTGATAGTATAATTAAACTAATTCTTGAAAGCCTTTCAGCCCTGTTTAATATCAATGGCAAGAATGTCAATTGGTGGTCTTGGCATGCCAACTCATGGTCAGTCATTTTGCCTGCATTCACTCACAGTTACTGCAAAGGAGTACAAATCTCCCAATATGTGTGAGTTTATTTGATGGGACAAGTCTGTGCAAGTTAGTGCACATGTGCAATAGAAAGAAGTACACTTAGGTGCACTGTTCAATACCTGTATGTACAGTATACTGACAACCATGGACTGTTCAAGCAGCCTTTGAAGTGCCATTGTCATGGAAATATAGACCTACCTGGGTTGTTTTTGGGAAAGTGGAGGGCAGAGCCAAAAGTACTCCACAGAGTTACTGCAACATTGCTAATTGGAACATTATGTCACCATTTCCAGAGTTGAAAGGGAGTTAATTTTTGTGCTTTTTGACAACTTAGCCAAATGAAACAGATGATCGCATTATCTTGTAGTGATTATAACCAGAATTTTCTGCCCATTTTCTCCTCCATAAAAGTGCATGAAAACCAGCCTTGATCAAGTTCCATTTCTTCTCAATTTATTGTAATGTTTTAACAAATTTGGTTAATATTTTAAAAACTTAGTTTTTATATAGTCAGTGAAGAGACAAGCCATTGAACATCAGTGAACTCCATTTGTACTGTGCACCTTCCTGAACACCCTCTCTAATACACTCTTGTGAGAATAAAATGTCGTCACTGAAAGGGAAATTTTCTGGTAGGACTGTAGGTTTCCTCTATGGAAGCATGAACACACTACTGTCAAGATTGTGTACACATGTACCGATGTGGCACTACTGCCAGAGGTTTGGTTGTTCAGAAATACAGCTTTGATATCATCATGGTTACTCAGTAGGGTCTCCACATTCCATTTTACAGGAATTTTTTTTTTATCAGGTCCCCTGGTATCTTGGAGTCAGTCCTCAGTCACTCAGCAACCAAAGGAAGAAATATGTTGATTGAAGGCATTGCCCTAAGTGCACCATCAGCTGGTTATCATAACCACTGCAAGAACAAGTTTTTGTAGTTTGTAGTTCTTTCAGCTTTTATGGAAATGTTGTAATTGTTTTTAGTGCGTGACCCCTATGGTTGCTAGGTACCAGAACTGGCTGTGTGATTGGGATTCAGTGTTTTATGGTATGTAAAGACTGAATCATCTGTCCCAGATTTCCCTGTGTATTACTTTTGTGTGTGTGTGGGGGGTGAAACAGTGAGGCAACACTTGTTTGCAAACAAAAGAAAGAGAGAAAGAAATACAAAGGAAATCATAGTTTGGTTGCTGACAAATTATAAACCTAATCATGATCTGGATATATGTTTGGAAGACACAGAATTGGTAAACACAACATACAGTACGGGTTGCCTCAGAAATAACTTTTGTGTACTTTCGAATAGGTCTATCACATATTTACACATGAGATAGCATTCCGCAGGTTCAACCATTTGTGTTTAAACTTTTGTAACATTGATGTAAACAGGCTGTGTGAATATTTTAACTCATGTTGAGGCTTCATAGAAGTAACTTGTGAGATTTGAGATAGAAGCAACATTTTCAGACAAAAGCACTCAAAAATTGGGAAGTGTCTTAGAGGGATGTATTTAACCATTGGGGTGTAGAAGTTTTTTCCACATTTTGAGCTCAGAACTTTGCATTAGAGTCCTGTATGAACTTGGTTACCTACTCGATGTCTTGATGTTATAGTACTTACCATATCAAAAGACTTGAAACTCTTTCATATTTCTTGTCCAAAAATAAAACAGGAAGCTTGAAAGAAACTTTCGTCATGTACAGTAACGCATCCTAAATGAGCATTTGAGCAGCATCAGGCAAGGGATGCCTGTATGGAAGTAATACTTCACAGACAAGCAGTATCCATGAATGTCATTTGCAACCCTTCTCTATCACACAACTTATGCATCCTGTCCTGTCCATTTTTTTTTTTTTTTTGAGATTTTGTGCTCAAACCTATAAATTAAAAAAAAATGCACTGTTGGATGCCTTTCTTTGTATAGAAAGACAAGACTTGTGAGTTGTAACTATGTACAGTATTCCACTAAATTAACTGTTTCATTTATGTTTCTTTACAGACCGTGGAACATGGATTCCCAAACAAACCATCTGCTCTTGGCTATGACCCCGTGTTACGCCTTATGGCTATTGGAACCAGTAATGGCGTCCTTAAAGTGTATCCTTTTACAGGTGGTTTGTACAGTATATGGTAGCAATGCTTTTGTTAATTTTGTTGAAACAGGTGTTTGTACAAGTGTTTGGACTCTCATACTGTACATGTGTTACAAGTACCATGGACTACAGTCTACAGTCACCAGCCGTCACATTGTGTTGAAAATGGGAACTTTTTGACTCTTTGCCATTGGTGCCATGTTTGTTTTTACAGTTGAGGAGATTTGACTACCAAATTTGTTAATTTAGTAACTCACAATAAGATGATTTTGTACTTATATGGTAAGAGGACATGACTCAAAAGTGTGTTTTTCCCCCCCACTTCATATCTGGATGTAGTCTATGTGTAGCTGTTAACTTATCTTTTGTGGAATAACAGTAAATCCAATGCCCATACAAATTCTCAGCATTTCAGCTCAAAACTTGGTAGAAATTGGGTATGAGCAATGCACAGTATTTCTCTCATTACCATCGTGTTGAGCAGAACGTTGTACAGACACAACATTTTGTCCCAACAAGGTGCTGATAGTGTTGATACTTTCAAAGGAACATTCCAGCTGTAACATTACAGACAGTAGTAGCAGCAGCATCATTCTACTCTAAAGGTACAAAGGTTTATTTACCCTGCCAAACTATAAATGTACTGTTAACATTGACAGAATCCCCCTAGGATCCACATTCATGACCCATGTCTGACCTACCCTCTCTCTGTCTCTAGCTCACAACATGTGATATGAAATACGTGGCCTTAATGGACAACATGCAGGATATTAAAGTGTGTACAAATTAAAGGTCCCAATCTTCAGAGCCCTTGGTTTAGGAAACTATGCAAGCCTTTCAATATTTTAAATGTTATCTGAAACAACACTATGAATGTTAACCAAGTGCACTGCAGTTCTAGTTTGTTTAAGCACATGGCTGCTGTTGTGTTCTGTGGCCATAGTATAATTCTTTCTAGGACAGGGTATAGCCCAAAATCTGGTGTCACTTTACCCCCGTTTTGATGCACAAAGTGGCCACACTGGTATGTAAATTTGCTAAGATGTATAACAGGTGACATTTACAGTTTGCAAATGTTTGTGGGTTTTTCAAAGAGTTTACGGGGCTGATCAGTTTAATGCTGACCTAGTGGCCATAATTTTGGGGGGAATAAAATTTTAAAGTTGTGCTAAATGCATGACATACATGTGTACTTTGTGGGACATAAGTGTAAAAAAATTTACAGGTGCCAGGTATGCTGGAATGTACTGTTTTATGCATGGGGTTTCGAAAAGTACGTCATAGAAGGACATTTCTCACTCTCCAAACTATGTGGAAATTATTACATCTGCTTGAGGGTTTAACAAGAATGTAATAGGATTTCCTAGCAAAAACATATGGGATTTTCACAACATTAACTTGAAGCTTTTCTTCCCATATTGGTGAAAATCATATGTCTGTAGTATGTTCTATCTGAAAGTTATACAAATATGCCATTTCTTTGTGGTGCATTTCATGATGGGTGGTATGAGACGTCGTCCTCTGTAAATTTCATGGTAAAGTCTCGACCACCTTAAAAGGTAAATTGCATGATACATTTATGACACTAATTGCGACACATTCTCAGGACAATTAAAGCCAAATCTACAATGAGCCCTATCTAAGTTTTTGCTGGCATCAAATTTCACGGTCAACTCCTCACCTCAATGCGAAAGAACAGCAATGATTTATGTAGAATATTGCTGGTGTTATATACAGTTTTCTAACCTTGAGGCAACTGGAAATCTTTGGAGCAGTCTTTCTTCAGATGTCAATATATTTGTCTGGGGGTAGGGGGAGGGGACTTGAAGCCCCTGCAGTGGAAAAAATGTCTGTGTCAGTAGAGATCCACTGAAATTATCACAGAAATATTCCTATCAAAGGGAAAAGGAGGAGTCTGGGTTCCTTATCTGGAATCCTAAAGAGCGTTAAAGGTTAGCTCTAATCTATTGTATTAGCAGAAATCATCCAATCGTTTATCAAGGCTTATTTAAGAGTTAAAATGAATCGGCGTGCATGGATCCACGTGATCTGCCCACAAGGTTCACTGCTAAGAAATTTTGCACTGTACATGTACACAATGAATAATTGCGTTAATCAACTAGTGTATTGAGTTTCTGGATGATGATTCAGTCTCAGCGATTTCCAGACACTGCATGTTCATGTTAATTGCACTTTGGTTAGATCGCTTGTATCACGTGCAAAGCAAACTGTGGCAAAAGCTTTTTATTTCCAGCTCTCACTGCAGTGCAGCAGAGTGTAGCAGTCTGAAAATGAAGTGTTCCGTCATCATTTGAAAGTACTTTGTGCGACTGTAATAGGTAGAAGCACACGTAAATTACCTAATAATGTAGAGTTAGTACCCACAAGTGTGACTTACTCTTAACGCTTGGACGACTCAACCACCAGAGTATCTCATGCATACCAAGCACTGAGTCCTGCCATTATTCAGTTAGGACTACTGAAGAATCTGAACGCCTGAGTCATTTATCATCAAAACCATCACTCATCAGAAGCATTAAATACTATTTGTTTTCTTTCTCTAAAGTGAGGCTGAAGAGGTTTTAATTTGTGTATTATTTGTGAGTCAAGTTGTCACTCAGTAGGGCCAGTTGGCACATTTTATTGCACAGTGGTGGCAGAGGGAAATGAGTCTCACATGGTGAAAGAAAAAAAAATAGTGTTATGTAATCAATTTGTTAACAGTAGTGTTAAAATAAAGTCAGTTGATCATGTTGGGTAGATATATTGAGTGTCAACAAAAGCAGTCTCCATTAAACAATAAATTGATTTATTTGGTTGATGCAGACAGCCTGAAACTGTAAAGTATTGTCTTGTGTTTTAGATTATTGTTGGTAGGCACAATTGAACAAATTGACTGAATTAACTCATCAGATTTAATCATTCGTATTTTTCATCCTCATCAAAGGTGTATGATAGTGATACTGTCTCAGGTATGGGATTAATTCAGTATTTTCAATCCTCTCCCAAACAATGTGAAATAATATTGTCAAATTCCATCAATATGTCGATCTACGTCTGTTACTGCAGTTAGTTCTGTTGGTAACAATTTACAAAGTCATCAATTAATTATCAAGATATATAGAAGCTCATACTTTTGTTTCTGATTTGATTTAGAAGTTCTCCTGGGTGACTTGTACTAAAGGGATGATAGGCTGAATGTAATGTGTAGTCATGCAGAGCTCATTGTGAATAACATGGAAATACTGTGATGAAATGATATTCAGTTTATCTTAATATCTTTATTTGTGAAGGAGGGAGGTGGGAGGAAAGGGGGAATCGACTTGTTGGGATTACAAACATTTTCTATGTTCAATTCTTGCTCCTGTGTATGATTGTCATCCACATTGCAAGGGTGAATGTTCTCTTCAGATACATGCTGTGTGGCTCTCTTTGCCAGGAGATGTTTAATTTTCAGACTGTGTGGGTGAAAGAGGAGTGGGGTGGATATCCATACTGAATTATCTAGGTGTACGTAATGTCACAGTTAGTGTGAGATGGACTGAAGCATTGGTGTAAGTCATTGTGCAATTCGGTTTTACACGTGCAGAGCTTTATGTATCCTACCCCGCATCTTGCTTGTGGCATCTATTTTCAGCTGATCTCAGGACTTAAGTGTCAGTCTGACTGACATTCAAGATACATTTTTTTTTTCAAAATTGCTTTCAGTAATTATTTTCTCCCCTTGCTTTCCTTTCTGTGAATTTGAACTTTGTGCCTAATCCATCTTTGGGGTATTGTTGCATAAGGTCTTTCTTATTATGAACATTATTTTCTTTCATTGATTATGGTTAGGAATTTGCCTCCAGTGGGCTTGAATGTCAGTGTGCATACATGTCCTTATTTTGTCTGTGAAATTGATCAGCCAGCGATTTTGTTGTTGATATTTCCCGTGCAACGTGAACCTTCAGACTGTACACAAAAAAGAAAAAATAATAAGACACTCCTCATCAGATAGGGATGTTGTTTTTGTCGAGCCAGTGGTACCCGCAGACGATCCTTGAGCATATTTGCCCAATAGTAAAACAAACTTCACCTTTTTCCTGTAGCCAGAAATACCACATAGAATCATAGCACCTTCTTCAACAGAGCTATTTAAGATGGCCAGCTAGAAGTAGTCAGCTGTTTGTCGCAAATCTAGTTTGGAAAGAGGACACGTACTCTATACAAAGCACTTTTTTCAGAGTACAATCTGTACTCATTGACTTGACTACAGAACATGACATGTGTAAGGTTCATGAAAGAAGCAGGGGCATAATGAATGATGCTACCTATATGTTTGTAACAAACTTGGTATATACTGCAACTGTCTACACAATCTGGGTTTAGTAACAATGTTTACATCCAAAGAAAGGGATTAATGACAGGTTTTACGTTTAAATTTATGAAATGGTAAACTTCCAGCTTTGATAACAGTATATTGTAACAAATTTCAAGATTGCTGAAGTGCACAGTGTGACTTTCAAAGTTTGAAGTGTATTTTATGGTCAATGTGTGGTGGTGAGGTGTGTTATGACATACAGTACAGAGTAAACACCCTTGGAACTTGGACATGACTGTAATTTCTGCATTATCGAGACTAGATCTGCCATGCATTGGTTGCTGTAAATTCATCACTGCAGTTTAGTTAATCGGGGTGAGCACTGTTGGTAATTTCAAACAATGCACTGTCACAATTAGTCACATCCAAAAATGGTTCCGTCTTGTTTTCTTTCTTTGGAGTCATTCGGTGATTCCATAGCGCCATTTCTTGCAGTTGCTTCCACCCATTCAATCACTCATTTTCAAAGGGATCAAAACAAAGAAAAAAAGAAAGAAAAGGCTCTGTGAATTGAGGCTGTTGCAGTGGTTGCTTAGAAATCACCATGCAGTCTGTTGTGTTGCATTCATCGGAATTTATTAATCACACAAAGATACAAGAGTACTACTGATGGCCACAATTCTGCCTTGTCTATGCTAATCTCAATATCAGAAAGGCTGTGTGTATGACTGCATACATTCTTGCATCATGTATCAGGGAAAGCCCTTTTCATAGTGGGTTTAGTGAGTACACTCATCCATGGTATCGATTCCACAGGCTGGAGGGAGCGGGGTGGCTTCCAAACAATAGAGGCGACTCAGTGAAAGCCTGGGTGTTTGTCAGAGCTATTTTAATGGTTACTTTTAATCCCCATGTTAGTTTCCTTAAGGCAGTTGCACTCTTGCATGGTGTATAGGTTAGTGGTTTGTTGTACTTGATGTTCTATTGAGGAAGAAAGCTTGCAAACCAAAATAATCATTTTCTTTCATCCCGACGATGTAAACATTGTATGTGCGAGCCATTGAAACTATAATGGTCATGACTGTTGAAAGAGTTGTTGAGGCTATTAGATTCTTTTCAGGAGTGAAAGACTTCTTGCAGAAAGTTTTGTTGAAAAACTCCAACAAACATTTGGTATGAGGGTGTGATCAGATACTAGATGCTGTTGGCCTTGTAAACTTTAACACTGTCATGGAAGCATCATGCTCGATGCTGCTACGATTTCATGTTTATTGGAGATATCCTTGGTTTCAGATTCTGTTGTAACCAGTTGCTTTCATTTTAACTCTTTTCAGCAATGGTTGATTTTTTTTAACCATTTTCCAGTATAAATTCGAAGAACCAAAAAGTGTGTTTAGTTTTGCTAGTAAGCAATATACATCCTGAGGGTTTAAAGATGCTGATGTGACAGACAGTTGAAAAACTATAGGATGTTTTTTTTTTAAAAGCGATTAGTGAGTTGGTGTGATGTTGAATCAAACATTTAATGACACTTTGTGGGGCTCTGTATCACATTTTTCTTTCCCCTCCAAACCCTCCCCCTACTGATACACACCTTAGATCTTGTCATTCGTAAAGTGCATTTTAATGTTGGAGGACCCCTTTGAAGTCAAATCCTTCATTCAGACTGTGGGCCCGTATAAAATGAGAGAGGCTGTGGAATTTTTTGAGATTTATTTTAAAGTTTTTTTTGAACTTTGTTGGCACATTCCATTGACCTTCTAGAGCTAACAATGACTCTTATTTGGACAGTGTTCTTTGGTATTTAGAAAACACACCTCCAGAGTTTTACGTTGTTTGCCTTGTGACAAATAAGTGTGTGTAAGTTCTGCGCGGAGTACCTTGCTGAAGGCCTTACGACTGTTGGACTGTTGGACACGTAGAGTCTGCTTTTTGTATTGTATTCAATCAAATGAAGAACATGTTTGATTGCTCATTCCCTATATCTCGAAGCTTGTCGTCGTTCGAATAGCAAGCAGCAGCCTTGAAGTCTGTCATTTCTGGAAGGTACAGTGAGCTAAGGAAGATTTGAAGATGAAGGGAAAAATTATCCCGGCCCCTAGTACCATCCCATCAGTTCCTTCCTTTACCCTTCCACACCCTCTCAAAATAAAAGCAGGATAAAACAAGGTGACCTTTGTTTTTTGATTCCCATGCACAGGAATGATCACACAACTTAGTGTTGAGACTTGAAAGGTCAGTAAACTGATGCCAGACATCCTACATGAAATAGTGGCTGTGCCCTTGCCATGGCATCATGATGATTAACATCATTATGTAAGACCTCTGGAGGTATGACTGGTGTGTAACCACAGTGACTGGCGCAATGACATGGAACACACCACTAGCCTGTATCAGAACCATATATACCTGAAGTGATCGTTAGCTGGCAGTCGCTATGTGCGTGACATTTGGAAGAGGGCTAAACATCTCCTTCCAAGATTGTGGAAAAATTCAGGCCTACATTTGACTTGAAAAGTTGGATTGATGGATTCCATAGATTATTTCATGGTATTAGTGAGAATGGAAAAGGCCAAAAGAAGTGAACACACAATTGTCTGTAAGTTCAGACATCTTTTAAACTGTAACTAAGTGTCAGTCAAAGCTGTTTGTCATTTCCACAGATCTGTACCATGTATGCTTGAAAAGAGGTCATGTAACATATATCAGGTGTAATATACTCATAGTCACATGCACACTTGCAAGGTTATTGATTGAAAGTCGTGGAACATTCCTGGATAAAATGTCAGAGTTGCACACACTGGCAAGAACATTGATTGACATAAGTTCAATTTGTGCTCCTATTTGGATACCCGCAGTTTCATGAATTTACCATAGGCTTTTGAAGTTTGTTGAATTTAAAGTGACTGTGTGTGTACTGAAAAAGCAGCAAAGGATAAGATTGTGTTTTACCTTAACTTTTTCTGCTTTTTTAAATGTACATGCGAGGTTGTTCATGGACGGACTGCGTCTTTCAATGAAGGAAAATGACAGCAACTGCTTCGAAAAGCAATGGGATTGGCATAAAATAAGTAAAAAAAACAGAAATTGTATTTGAAAATTATCGGTTCTTACTATTAATGTCTACAAAATGAATATGTAGCAGCACATGTCTCACTGGTGTATCAAAAACACACATGTACGTTATTTCATTGCTCCTTTGTGTCAGGTTATTTTAAAATTTGGTGAAAGAAGCAATATATTTGCAAATAACCTGCCAACTGATTACATCATTGCAGTGCCCGTGATCAGTTGTTTTGACTGAATATTCTGTAATATATTTATCTATTTATGTATTAATAACTGAAT
Source organism: Stichopus horrens (assembly GCA_009801055.1). Taxonomy (NCBI): domain Eukaryota; kingdom Metazoa; phylum Echinodermata; class Holothuroidea; order Aspidochirotida; family Stichopodidae; genus Stichopus; species Stichopus horrens. Next base: position 2,858 of record VJOZ01011067.1, on the reverse strand, counting down.
ATTCAATATTAGTATACTTCCATTGGTTTGTTTAAAGAAGCACACCATTGATTTGAATGAAAACTGTCAGTGACAGCATTTTACGCTTTTTGTCATAGCGTCAGGAGAATTTGAAATCATATGGCAGAATCGACCAGCTGAAACCTTTTTATTATCCCAAATTGTCTGAATGGTGCAATTGAAAGCCACCTATTTGATTTTTTTTTATATGAAATTTCAACGTCTTTTACTATTTCCATATGCACTCAATCTCTTGAGCAGCCCATCGCTCAACTCTCTCTGTGACTGAGGTCATGTTTCGTTCCTTTTGATAAACATTCTTCTGCCAGTCAGAGAGTTTGCTCCTTGCCCCTTTTCCGGTCTTTGCTGCACATTTCAGACCGGGGGGTAGGGGGAGGGATTGTGTACCGATGAATAACAGTTTGCCTAGACTCATGTACTACTAAAACAAGAAGACTTAGTTTATCAAGTGTGCTCAACTGATAACATTGTTTGCTGATTGTATGTAGTTTCACTTTACCTGTTTGCGTATCTGATGACACACTTATTCTTGTGTGTGGTAGATATATACGGGTTCACTGACCAGTTGATTGACTGCATGAACTTGAAACCCAATTTGCACTGAACCTAGATCCCTTTCATCAAGCAGCCTATATTATGACTCAACCTCATTTGCACCAGATCATGCAGCTTGTGATATTTGCAGTACCAATATTATAAGAGTGCAATTGAAGAGCAATTAAGAGCAATTGACCAAGGTGGACATTCTCGTTGACTTCACCATACCATACTCCCCCTCCTTTACAGGGTCAAAGGGCAAACTCAACCTGTACCACAAAGCATGTGTGCTCTCTGATGGTTTCATTGGAGACATTTACAGGGGCAGTTCTACAGATCCCCAAAATGGTGCCAGTCCCTCAAAATTGGGCAAATGATTTACATAAATTATCTTCACCCTTATTTTTGGAGGAATAGGAGTTAGATATCGAAATAAAGAATGTTTATAGGTCTTGTTATTAAAACTTTTAATGATACAAGATTATTAAAAGGCAAGGTTATAAAAGACAACACTATCTTGAAAAGTGCCATTTCGTGCAATATGGGGTTTTTTTTTTTGGTAAGCTTTTTACCAAGCTTTGTTTATTACAGGGAGAGGAAGAGCACTAAAGGGAAATAAGGTGTTTGTTTTACAGAAATCAACCATACATTTTAAACAGATGTTTGCCGACATAGGATTATAAATTATTCAAAATAAGGAAGGACAGAAGTCCTCTTTTCAATTTTCTTATAGATAGAAATGCAGTTATTTGTTGATCCAAACTTTTCAAAATTCAAATGATGCATTTTCGATTACTCATCGCATGCATAATGTTTTGAATGGATAAAGCTTTTGCAGATGTTTTTCGATGTGCCTGAGTGGTTTGACAATCATTGAAGCTAATTTCTTTTTATGCCGTGTTAGTATATTCTTAATGCCCTATTTCCCTTTAAGTTGTGCGCAATGTGACGCACAGCATAACACACAGCATGCCTCAGCTTTGTGGATCAGTAAAAAAAAATGCATGTAACAGATCTCTTGTAGCCAACACAGTTGCAAGGTATTTGCACGTATATAATATTTGGAGTGGATATTGTAATTCTCCAAAACATTCTCCTGACATGTCTTTCATGTTACAGTATGTACATTTCATGATGTTTTTTGGAAGGTGGGAGGGGGGGGAGAAGAGGAGAAATGGGAGGAGAGATCTACCCACTTGCATCAGTACCAGAGTTAAGTCTTCAGTACCAGCCCAGTTTTTGGTGAGTCATGTGATGTCACATTAACTCACTCAACTCGATAGGGATCTGTGCTAAGGAGGGTTAGAAATATTAAAACTATTTACTGCCATGTGACTCACTTGTTACTGTTGGTCTCATTCATTGCATTATCAAACAGGAGAACACTTCATATGTTCCAGTATTAGCACAACCTTATACTGGCTGCAAGCCTGCAACGAGCATCCTAGTATCAGCACTAAAAAGTGATAAAGGGTTCCTGCAAGTGAGCTCAACACACTACTTATCTTACTACCAGAGCTTAGTCTGATGTTTGCTCAGTGAAACAAAAAGATTGGTCGGGGTCAAGTTCTAGTAACGAAAATGTAGGGATTCAACTTTGAATGGAGTGAACAAAGTTTTGGCGGGCTTTTGTTATCGATCCTTCAATCATTATCAATCAACTGTGGCGCAAGGTGACACTAGACAATGTAAACTGTTGACTCTTTTTTATGTACAGTATGTATAGAGCAATAGAAGCTCATCTAGCCTGTTCCTTTCATGGAAAACTGGATTTGGATGTAATATCACTCATTTGGTATTCTTTATGTGAAAGAGCAAAAGGTTTTGTGACTTGGTTTTCTTTAATTTAGTTATGAAGTACCAGAGACCAGTGAAAGGAAACGGCTGTTATGGTATATGCTTGAGCTTACAAGAAAGAGATGATTTAAAAGTGCTAGAATGGCTTTGGAAAGACCATTTGTCACATTTCTGTTGATAATGGTTGGGCTGTTTAAAGATGCCTGTTTTTCGTAATCTTAACAACCAAGATCCTTCCTTGTTATCCCTTACAACATTCTAGAACTGTCTGGCTATATTCAACAAAACCTGAACTAAAAAAGATAAAAAAAAGGCACCAAAGTACATGTTGTCACAGCTCCTTGTTATGGCATCTCATTTGTATTGTCTGGCCAATATACCATCTGATTTCATGTGCTGTAAAATTTGGAAATATTTCCCTTCAAATTGTGTTGTACATGGATAAATGGGCACATCACTCTATGACATCATATCTTGGAAGTGGTTGTAATTTTGTATGAGGA
>VJOZ01011053.1:0-10168 GCA_009801055.1 Stichopus horrens | reverse complement strand
GAATGAGTGGCACATGTATATTGTCCATGTAACTTATTAAATCATGCCAAACACTTTCTCTACAGAGTACATGTTACAATGTGGAGGGAGTGCCAGATTAGTGCTGCGGTAGTTTAACCTTGTGTTGTGTAGGGTTTTGGGTTTAGAGGTCTGCTTTACTGGTTGAGAGAGAAGATGTTAATAAATTAACAACTTTCACAGTTGTTTGTGTAAAAGGTAAGCACAGTTTAAGTATATGACGGAAAGACATACTTTTTTTTGGACTTCAGTATCCCTCAGTTGCTTAAATTCTTAATCTTCCGTTCTGGCCCTGTCTACATTAATACGGTACATTCAACATTACATACACTGCACAGCACTTCTTACTTTACTAGTTGTTTTTCATATGTCATGAGCTGTTCCCCTTGAAATGTAGAGCTTCTTCTGCTGTGGGTTGCATCCTCACAATTTTTTTGCTCACACTGTGATCACATCCTCTCTCAGCTCTGAATGCACCCTGGATCAATACAAAAGTTCCCCCAGGGAGGCATTAAACAGGCTGATCCTCTTTGGATACCCAGGTTTTGAAGGAACAATTAGGATGCAACAACAAATTTGGAGAACTTGGTAGAGGACACTTTCCATATTGTAATATTTATGAAAATTATTCTGTTCACATCATATGCAATCTTGATGACTTTCCCAAAACTTCATAACCCTTACTTCCAAGTTCCCCCATGTAACTTAAGTCACAGCTTTTTCAATGTTTTAAAGGACAAAAGCCTATTGAACAACGATCCATTCCCTGGGTCCAGCTGTCTGTGGGGGTGGGAAGGGGGATGGACCTGAAATGAACTTTGTGTACCATTTAGCACATGAGACATCAGATGCTCCAAAATTCAAAATAATGAGCCTTTTGCAATCTTGATTCACGCAAGGAATTGTCTGAGGCAAGCAAGATAGACCACACTCTCCATACATAGTACTAAAATCCAAACACTTTAAAGACAGATTACAACACAGTTTTTTTAGATGGAAAAGACCTCTTATGTACCATTCAAGACACAGAAGCATAGGTGTGAACCCTTTGTATATTAGCGATTTTTCTGAAAAGTGATTGGTCATTCATGACATTAGTGATTGGTCTATTCTAAAAAAGACTCAATTTTTTAACACTTTGTAGGTAGAAGATCGTGTTTGTTTACCTTACGATTTTAAAGATGTGCACATGCTCAGTCGAGATTGCAAAAAGGTTTATTGGGGAAAACATTCTGAGGAAACTGGAGAACGATTTTATCTAGACCTTACTTTCTTGCAAGTCATTACACAGGAACCAGTTTAAGTCTTTGATAAGATTTCATCTTGCTGTTAGCAGCAACCACTCTTCTCCAGATATCACATCGATAGCTCCACGTTTGACATGAAATGTCGTAATAATTGATGGTCATTGCTGGTGTGGAGACATCTTTTAAAAGCAAAAGCTGTTTAATCAGTAACCTGCCGTGTGGTCCATAAAAACAAACCAGTTTAGTCTTTTGCTTTTAGCTGTTTTAACATGAATGCTAATTAAGTGTATTGTGCAAACTGCAGATGAGGCTTTTGTTTTAGTTTGCTGAGACTGCATCGAGAATTCCAGCGTCTTTAGACTTTCTTTGATGATGATCGTGGAAGTTCCATTAAGTGGAGAACAGGTGGTTTGTGTCCTGGATTAATGATTCTTTAACGACAGAAAAGGTTTACAAACTCAAATGAATAGGGAGAAGATAAAACCCTCTTAATGGATTTGACTTACTTCATACTTGTGGGGGCGTTTTTATGGTGTTTCAATACGTACAGTAGGACATGCTCAGTTTGAAGTTCGTAAAATGAAAACTAAATCTTGGATGTGTTATGAACAGTGCAATTAGATTGGTCAGATGGATACGGAAATGAAAGGGCTGTTATGTTTATCTGCCCGAGTTTGGTCTCTCTGCGTGTTGATGCAGTATGAAATTGTCAACAACAATATCAGGAGCACTTTTTCCTTCAATTGCCCAACGACATCGTGATATCGTACGCGGAAGTTGAAACCCAAAGCACACCTGAATAAATATGTGTCAAATTATGGATTGTGTACTGACGTCACATTGTGCAGCCTAAGTATAACCTTAATTCTGAGGTGACACTTTATTTTCATGTAAATCAAACTTGTTCCTTTATGTGTAATAATACAACCCTATGGTCAATTGTTTCCATATTATCTACCTGTATGTGATCCACATTTACTAAGAAACATTTTTCTTCAAGTGTACAGACAATTTGGTTTAGGTCATTTCACAAATAATTTCAGGGGGCAAAGTGTCGTCTTAATGATGTCGGTATTTCACAGTTACCGTGGTCTCTAACAGATGTATTTTACTTCATTAATTTTTCGCACAAACTTTGTGCAATTTAACCTGAAAAACTTGTGTGTTGTGTTCATTTATCATCTTCTAGAAACTCCTGTCTAATACTTTTCGTCCAGGTCGGTATGAAGAGGAAAAGAAAAGGGGAGATTACAAAAAACTTATAATGCTCTTAAAATCATTTGCTTGATTTAACATTGAAGTGCACTATTATGTTTGTAAGAATGAAGTGTTGATATTTTAGGGCAGATCTTTCTAGATTATGCAGCTTTCTCTAATATTTTCCATGGAGCGGGAGAGGGGTGTGGGAAGGCCACACATGAATCGTGAAGCCACACATGAATCATGAAGCAATTGCTGCAGTTGTTTGAAGGGGAGGGGTTCGACCTCACCCCCATATATGTTTGATACTTGAAATGCTGCTGTATTTGATGATGTAAAATGGTGTCCTTTGACAACTTCTTGCCCTATTTAAAATGAGAATAGCTTATCTTCAATTTTTTATCGGCATGTAGTGGAGTGTTTATTACGGAGATTCAGTTTTTCAGGATGGTTATTTTCACTCTAGGGGTTAGTCATTTCCAACCCCCTTCCTTCCCCAGTGTAGAAGACTAGAAAGGATTTTGAAGGGTGCATGTCCTATGTGTATAACAAGCTGTTGGTAGTGAAAGCAAGATATTAGCAAACATCAAAATTTGGCCATATGTTTAATGGAAAGCATTAACTGCAATCTCTCAGCTTTTTGCAATATAAGAGAGGGGGGGCAATGCTTTTTTCACTCTTTGGTAAACTACAAAATAAAAGTTTGTAGCAATATGAAATCATATGGAGGCTCCATTCCAGATAGCATTCATAGGAGGTGTCAGGATGGTGTCAAAGGTACCAGGCAACTCTATCATGGTGATTTTAACATGCAGTGTTGTTGCAGTTAAGTTTGATGCTCATGAATACATCCAAACCAGCTGAGTTCTCTGATTTTGGTGGCACCAAAATACTTTTGAATCTATTCAGATGCAAGATGCATGTTATGTATGCTCTTCATTATGCACCTGTCTCTGTACATACAACAAGTCACTCGACTTAAACTTGTCACGAAGTCTAAGCTCATAACTTTTATTTTATTGAAGAAAATTTGTGCCCTAGATGTCAAGTGAATTCACATTATGCAGACACCTACCCTACCCTTGCATGCTCTGTTATCATGGTAACTCATCACATGAATGTTCTCTGTGTATTTCCATCTGTGATGCTTCTGTCTGTGAGCAGCCAGAATTTTGGAAAAGAAGACTTACAACTGTATTGTGTGTACTTGGACACCATTGTGATAATTTTTAGCTTGTAAGTGGTTTAATGTTGCAAAGTTGCACACATTATAAGATGTACTTAAAATTCTGCATGTACCAGGGATTTCATTTATGGAACTTTTAGTGGGCATGACCTTTGTGATTTTGTGGCATAAATCTGTTTTCTACGATTGCCACTTCCAGTGGACTGACAAACTGGCTTTAGATTTGTAGTGCAGTACGTTTTTAAGCGTGCATACATGCTGTCACATACACGTGTATATTGACTATGCCAGATTTAAGCATAAATTCTAGACCCTGTTTTAAAATACCTGTATACTGTACATGAAGTTTGCATTCAATAATCCTTTGAAGCATCATACTGTTAATTCACTAAATTTACTTTACTCCTCATGTACTGTACCTATTTCAACACAACAGGTGCACTCCCATGCTAGTAATGTTGACAGTCCACTTTTCAGAAATTTAAAGGTACAGTGTAACAGCAACAAAGATGGCAGACTGTCACCTGTAGTTTTCTTCCACATGATACAGCAGACAGGTTTCTTGCAAACTGTAAATATGAATTGGCTCAACAACATGTTAGTTTAAAAAAAAAATCCCCTTGAATGGCAGCAAACGCAAAACTTTGGACATTGTAGTCCTCATGGTTAAGGAAACCACCAATTTTCTATCAATATACACATTTTCCCTAAGTTCATGCTTTCAATTTATTAAATCCAAGTCAAGGCAGTAGTAAACACATAACAAGCACTTTATGTAATAGTTAGGGATGAGGCTCTAGTCCATTTCAGGTTAGAAGGAAGGTAAAGGACAGAGTTAAATGTTACCAACTTCTAGCAGTTTTCAGCCTATGCAGAAGGCACAAGGTCAAACAAAGATTTCATTGAGTAAGGTTCTGGTGCAATGCCCCTTGGAAGCCAAACCATCTTACCCATTGAATCATAAAAATAACAGTGAGAAAGATATCTGTTAGTTTAAGGGTTTGTCAGATTTAAATACAATTCTGGGCTGGGCCAATGCAATTTGTTGGCTGTGTGTAAAGCTGTTCATTGTAAATGTGCCTGTCATCGTTTCAGTGTGGCCATCCCAATGACTCTGAGATGCCACACTTTATAGCCTTTGCTCTTACCACAACACACCAATCCTAACAGTGAGTGACCATTACAAGTGTGGCTCATCACTGATCTACATCTATCAACGAACACAGGACTCTGTTATAAAGCATTTCATCAAAGGATTTCATTCCTTCAGCTGAATCGACACAATAGCAAAAAAAAAAAAAAAACTTTCCATAATTTTTGGCTGATTTTGATGGTCCAATATTGTGTTTGAACAATGGTTGTTAACCTTCGGTTTTCCTTCGGACCATCCCCTCTCCCTGATTTGATTGTGTAGGTTAAACAATTAGCTAAAGCTGTCTGGGTTTAACCTACAAAACCCATATCATTGCACAGTTGTGTTTCGTTCTTTTGGTTTAAGATTTTTCTTTTCTAAAGATGGCCTTTACTGTGATACTCCTTTGTGACTTTGTCTAAAATCATAATGTCAATTGTGTGAGTTGTGGCAGAGTGATAGGCTGAGTTTTAGTTCTGGAGTGTCGTGCAGTAAATAGAATTTACATAGTATACCTGCATGCCTTTGTTTCTTCAGTGAAACAAGCTGCTGGTTTTTGAAAAAGGTACTGTTTTAGCTTATATACAAACCCTATATCATTTTGAGCTCATTGGTTCCCAAATGATCGATCTTTTAGTGTTGACTTTTTAATTGCTGTATTTGTAAATGAACACATTTGCTACTTAACAAAGGTAACAATGAAATGTATCACATGAAACTGGTGTCTTAATACATTTGCATTGCAGAAAATGTAAGAGTTGGTGTGCTCCATGCAATCAGGTGACACCAAGTAATGTTCAGTCATGTGATTGCAGATGTAATCAATGTTCACACATACCTGGGAGCAATCCTTAGCTCCTCTTTGTACATTTCAGTCATGTGACCATGTATAGGATAAAACATGGATAAAACTGATAGCATTAATTCCCAGCTGTGCATTATCCCATGTATGGTTAATAAATGCTCCAGCATTGATTAACCTTTCGTTACTGATATGTGTATACATGGTCTGTGGCTTACAAAGTCTAACTGTGACATGTAGCATTTGCAGGTGTAGATGCAAACCGTTGATCAATCTGATTGATCCGTCTTTGAAAGGTACTGTAGAAATTAATATGAGATGAGTGTGCATGTGGGCATTTAATAACTACAAGCAAGGGTGAAATGTCAACAAATATATTATGAGGGAGGGAGGGAGGGNNGAGGGAGGGAGGGAGGGAGGGAGAGAGGGAGGGAGGAAAAAATATAATTCAAGTCTCTTGTTGACTATCAGAGGCTTTTATAATAGAAGTTAAATGGACTTAGATGTCACTCTGAACAGACTTGTTACTATAAATTGTGAGGGCTTTGCCTTTCAAGGAATAGCTGTTATCACATTAGGTCAAGCATGAGTTATATATCAATAACATAGTTGCAAATCATTGACAACATTCCTAAATTTTGTGTCATGGTATAATGGGATAGTGATACCTTTACTGAATACTCCAAATGTGTCAGCACAACTGTCACACTCTGGATCTAAAATCCTACTTTCTGCATCTGGAACTGATTGGTAACCTTTGGCTCTGTTTACATAGTAGAACCCTCGTCTAAATTGGACTAGCACTTCAATCTTGCTGTATACCACCACCAAACACTGCTAAGCTACAGCAGAAAACATGAAATAAAATCTCTAACAATGAACAAAAAAAAAATCGTATGTAAAGCTGATACTATTGTAAGTAGTGTATTTTGTAATTATTGTATTGTGGCTGTTATTGTAATTATCTTGTATCTGCAATAGTAAGACAGTGATAAGGTTATTCAGTACGGTGAATTGAATGGAGATAGGTAAGTGTGTTCATTTCTGAATATCAACACCAGGTGAGTTTTGAGATTCCTTTCATGAAAGTAGAATTGCAAACTTCTACAATGCATCACTTCACTGGTTCACAACCTTTGAACTCTCTTCACCCCCAGTTGTTTTGTACACTATCTCTCAGTCCCCTTTTTCCCACCATGTGATAATTGAAAATAAAGTCACATTCTACCCTGGGGGTTGGGTGAGGGTATGGCCAAATTTTGTGTATAGCTAGTTTGGTATGGGAAACTGTTCTCTCATGGTTACCTTAAAATAACCCCCTCTCCACACTATTTTGAAATTGTATAAGAGGCTTCCCAGGTATCCCCTGGATATTTGCTGGTACCCCCAAAGGATACCGGTAATCCTGGTCAAGGAATCAAGGCATTTAGTTGATCAGTTTGATCCACGATACTGATGACTAAGATGCCGAAATTAATTTATGAGGTCATGCAGTTTACATGTGCACAGTGGCTGAGATGTGAGGGTCTTTCAAGATGTATGAAGATCCGGTACGACAGTAAAAGCTGCACACACAGTTTTCACAGTTCTAGTAGTTCACAGTTATACTTGGTCCAGTTTTCGCTGCTTACAGTTTACAACAGTGGTTTGAATGCTGGAACCAGCAAAAGGTTCTTCATGGACGTATGGCTGTGTTCTCTCCTCTGAATTTGGTCAGGTGAAAGCACAGACAAATTCCTACAGGGGGTGGTGCACTCTGCAGTAAACTTATTTAAGAGTTTGAACCTGAATCCACTAGAGAATTGAGGTGGTGAGTGATTCTTGATGGTTTACATTATCTGAGTTTGTTTGCTATTTCATGACAACAGCACTGCTGGCTGTTGTACAGTATTGCTGCGATCTTGTGGTGTGTCAGGCCAAAGTATTCGAGCAGAGTGCCAGAAGTCTGCAAGAAAAGAGAAAGTAATTTGGACAAGATCTCAGAGTTACTTCTAACCTACTGTGACAACACCTAAGGTATTTTGTGTGCACTGTTGGAAAGTAGTGTTACTTACTGTATTTAAGACTGAAAAGTGGGCCATAGAATTATAATTACTTTAGGCCATCATATTACATTTACGACAATAGCTTTTTCATTTTTTGGTAATTTACACAGGTGTCACTTTTCTCTCTAAAACATCCATTGTATCTAGTTCTTAAAATATTTTTACAATCTCTTTCGCTTTGTATATTGAATCTTGCAAACTCATTTGCAAATTGTGTAAAGTACATTTGTAATATGCAAATGTATCTATACATCCAAGACCTAGTTTTAAAGTTACTTCTTTTGTGTCATGTTTTTTAATTTAGCATGTCTTGAAAAGCTTACCAACTCCTAAATATTGTGTTGAGCAAATAGATTGTGCTGCATATTATTTACACTAAATTTCCTTATATGAAATTACTCTGCTTTCCTTTGTCAAAAACAGGTGATTGAAGCTTTCAATTATACAGCTACAGTTGTCCAATTTTTTTTCAAACTGGGTCAGAAATTGTTTGCTCATGTTTTTTTTTGTTTTCTTTGTTTTTTTTTTTAATGTGTGTGTGTGTGTGCATGTTTAACACTGTCCCTACTGATAACAAGCCTTTGGAATGTCTCTCTCTGTCAGCAGTACCTCCATTAAACTTTTGCTGACATAGTTTTACTAGACTGCAAGATGTTAGATTTTTTACTCTGCATATTTACTTCACTCTCCTCTAACTTGTCTTACCACAACAACTCCACTCTCATCTACCCTGATAAGAGTGATGGTAGCCTTGAACACCACCTCTGGCATCGTCCGGCCAAGAAACTGCAAAATACAGTATGTGTTAAAAATTTGGTTTTGCAGTCCATTTAGTTGTTATTTTCAAACCTGTCATTATTCATTGGCCATGTTATGGATTTTAAAGATTCCCTCCCTCACGATTGCAAATGTCTTTAAATTTAAAAAGTCGAATGAGGATCATTGTCATGGACATGACACCAACATTCGCTGGTGAGTCATGCGTTACCTGCGCATTTTTCTCGAATAAAGAAGCATGAACAGTTTTGTTTCTCCGAGGTAAGTCTTTTTTTTCTGACAGAACAGTTAATGACTGTGGGGGAAAATTGATGTATATGCAAAATGACAAGAAAACTGGTATCCTTCGGTGTAGATTACAAGCATGCTGGGAGGCTAGGTCATCAATTGTAGCATTCGGCCTTAAACGTAATGTACTTTCTAAAGTGTACGGAAGTATGTGTGTTAATATGCAAGACATTACTTGTATGGTATGTATACGAATAAAAATATGGAAAAATCCAAAGTGAAGTGATGATGTTGCTGTTACTCTCGTGCAGACCATATATTCTATTTTTGATACATTGAAAACTTAAAACTGGAGCTTTGCATTATCATTATGTGTAATAACAATCATTACTTATTATTTCACTTTTCACTTACCTGTCTCAACACAATAATTGCATTTTAATCTGCTGTTCTAAGGTGGTAACCTTCTATGCCATGTGTTTCTGATAAGACTGTTAGACTGCGGGACAAAGGGCTCTCAATTACCTCTTAATACTGAACTGATTCTTGACCTCATCGTCTCAGGTTCAATGCTTGTGTGGAGACATGTGAGCTTGCCATGATCGTTGCGCCATTGAAGTCAATTTGGCTAGTTCTGTAGTCGAGGTGTCTATTGTATTAGATGCCTAGGCTGCAGAACTGAGCAAAATTATGCAAACATAGTACTGTACATGCATACCAAGTTTATGTAGCTATCAACATTATGCTGCAGAGTTGAAAACATAATATACCCGTACGTTGCACACACTTCTGAAACACATGGTGAGGATGGTCTTGCAATCCAACTTTTCAGTGCATTACTACGTTTTAAAGGTCTATAAAGAGTCAAAAAGAGCCAAAAATATTGGTCATTAGCAGCCTACAGGATGTTGAACATATGTGGGAGTATACCAAATATTGTTATTTTTTTTACTTTTTTTTTTGCCTTTTAATAATGTTGATCTACACAACCGCATTGTAGATGGCTCTGCTCTTGAAACACTGAAAAGAAAATGGTTAAGCATGCATATGGGACCAATAAGTGGATAGTATGATGGAAATGATTATACACTCGAGGATTAGGAAGTGTACTATTGTATGTTGAATTGATTGTAACATTGGATTAAGTAAAATGTTAGCATTGTACTACACCTGTTTACACATTAGGGTGCCTTTTGTGGATGGGTTAGACTCGTACATAGTATCTTGTCTACATAGATGTGTGCTTGGTTCCACTTGCATCTGATCAACCATAGTGAGGACATTCTTAATGTTGTACTGTTAGAGTTATGTCTATACTACAAGTGATGTCATTGTTGTATTCACCGCCACATTTGTTACTTCGTTTCCTTTCGTTTTCGTTTATTTATTTGTGGTATCACAACTTGTACAAAAAAAATATATACTACGATAATAGTAAGAGTTAATATATACAGTCATTTAGTACAATTGTGATGGGAAGTGTACCATAAAGCCACTATGGCTTAACAGAGTGGCGCACTCCCCGTAGAAGTA
>VJOZ01011028.1:7914-20889 GCA_009801055.1 Stichopus horrens | reverse complement strand
TATATATATATAGTCTTTGAGTATTTAGTGTGTCAAAGCTAACTGACGATTCAGGCCAAGTTTATTATTTTGCGGAATATATTTACATATTGATCTGATAAACCTATTGTTCCATTTTGGTAATTGTGACGATAGAATCACAAGCTGAATTGGAAAATTGTTCTATTGTGACATTTTTTTCTTTTTTTATGCTTTGAGAAATATTCTTGGAAAAAATTTGGTACACCTTTTCAGTTTTCAAAAGTACTATTATTATTCAAATACAAATGTGTCCCAATTACAAGTGTCATGTCACATGAAGCAACTTGATGCATGGATTGATGCAGTGACCAATGGTAGCTTCCTTGGTAGTGTGCTCTCGTGTATGTTTCAGACAAGCACATTAATGTTGAACACATTGAGGATCTTATTATCATAATGTTCCTTCTGTGACTGCTGTATCCAACAACTGTAGCCACATAGCCTGAATGTACAGGTCACACTGTAGTGACCCCCCACATAAGATAGGGGTGTCTTTATTTTAGTAAATGCACTTCAAAGTGGTATGCAAGAAAGGTACAGAAAGTTGCAGATTAATGGAGTACTTAGTGTAGTTTTTTTTTTTTTTTTGCACTTTATTGCATGTCTACTACATGGGGTAATGTATTGTGTCTGTTTTTTGGGGGGTGTTGAAATACATGTCTGCAATGAAGTTTAAATTTGTGACTGTCCATCCCTAGCTGGTGATCAGTCTGAGTGTAAAGTTTTGAAGTGAGGGACATAACTCCGCCCTGAGTGTAAAGTTTTGAAGGGTGGGACGTAACTCTGCCCTTAGTGAGGAAACGTACATGCATCTGTGTTGATATCATACAGAACAGTTGCAGGTGCATATTCAGTGCATCAATCATAGAAATTGATTCTCTTGTGCCTGAGTTGTATAGTCTGAATACTTCATTTAGTTTGTCTGCAAACAGGCAAACATTTTTTTCTATTCCATTATGTAAATAACATATTGTGCTAAGTCTTCAGATTCCATTGTCTCAATACAAAACCTCAAAGGAGCAGCACCCCAGCTGTGAGATATTACATTGTAAATACAGTTTAAGGACAAAGTGACAATGCATCTAGAAAAGTTAGCTTTGTTTTTAATTTGCAGAGTGAAATCCTGAATGAAAATCTGTTGGAATTGTGTTTTGGTTTAATTTTCACCCTCCTTGAGATATGGCTTTTCAAAATTTGATGAAAATGCAAAATAGATGATATGCAGTGTTGCATAGTGTCAGTATATTTCTTTTTGTTAGGCCTTTGTCTTTTATCGCTTAATCACTGGGTTTCACATGGATGTTAATATTTTTAAAGAAAACAATATCTGTTTCCAAAACATACATCTTTTTAGGGCATCTCAGTTTTTCAAATGTTCTTGAAATTGAAAAATAAAGGTTAAATAAATGATATACCATAGAGCATATCAAGTGAGGTCCAAGCTGGACCCTTAAATTTGCATAGTTAATGTTTATTCATGATGCAATTGTAAAAAGAGAAATTTGTTTGCAAACTGGCCAGTGTTTGATGGATTGTTACAAAAATTGTGGCTGTTTTCATCATTTTAGTGATGAATTCAGGTCAACACTCCAGAGTACGTTTTTCATGTCACAAGCACTTCAAGACACAAATCAGAGACAACTTTTATAGGCACTATACTATGGACGTTGCTTGACATATTATATCACAGATTATTAAAAAAAGAAGAGAAACACAGTTTGATTGATTTTTTTTTTCAAGCAGTGCCATATTAAACTGGTTCTTTTAATGGACTGAATAGGCATGGTAAACAGTCATGACCATCAGGTAAGGGTGGGAGGACAGGGTGCCCTGTTTCTTTTCAGTTTGAGTGGAGAAGGGGAAAATCCCATTAGCTTTTTACTGTCTTCACCTTTTTAAGTTAATTACCTTTTTTATGTTCCTTCCATTACTAAGGGTTGCTATTTAGTTTACGGTCAATAACTGCTAACTTATGGCAATATCATCCAGTGGTTTGTATACTGTAGGTGAAATGCTTTTCAAGATTTCAAACAGAGCTTTAATTTAGTCCACAGGGCACTTGGTCGATGTTTTGTCAAACTTTCATTACTTCTAATTTTGTAAATGCCTATATTTGTTCAGCATATCTTGCTGACTGAAAGTCGAGCTTGGGCGCTCTGTTTGGAAGGTCAAACTCCTTCCTTGCACACTTGTAGCTGACTGCTGTTTTCCAAGATGTTTGTCAGAATAAAGCAATTGGTCCTTTATTGCTTTTTTTCTGTCAAAACTTATGGGTAAGCTCCACCTTATCAACAGCCGGTACAAGCCTGCACTCAAGGAGAGCGACCAAACTCATAGCTTTTAAAAGCAGAAAAGAAGAAATAGGAATATAGAAATCCATGTTATTGAGAAGCATAACCAGCTTCACATAGAACCATTTCGACTTAAATGATATCAGGATATTCCGGTGTCATTAACATTGTCCAGTGGATTTGTTGGTGAGCTTAAAATTTTCAGGCAACTATTTCTTTCCGTATTTTCACTCCAAGAAACCTCGCCGTTGTACGTTTTGTTGTAGAGAAATATGGGGGCGTGCATTCAGGTGAGCAGTGTTTGGTTACAACAGACCAAGGAATTTTGATGTCTGGTCGAATCACAGGACCAACCAAGCCTATACACCCCCATAGATACACAAATCTATTTTTATATTAGCCTATTGCATCTATTACTAACTGATTGCACCTAATTTCATATGGCTGGTTGTCATCTCATATCCCACATATAATTCTGCTTTTCATTCTAGCTTTCATTTGTGGTCCAAAGGGCCAGAAAAATTCAGTGTAAATTATAAGACAAATATAAACAGTATGTCCAACTCTGAGATCAGTTTAGTAGGTAAAATACTTTTGAAAATAGGTATGGTGCAGTGGCTGCCACTGATAGCCGTTAAAAGATTAACATTATTGTCTTTGTGCAATTTAAAAGACAAAATATGTCAGTTCAGTAGAACTTCTGGTCGAAACAGTCCTAGTTTTTATGGTTATTACATTTTCAAGCAGAGTTTATCAAATTTTGTTTGGAAGTCATGGAGTTGTGTTGCTGGAAGTCATATTTAGTCATTAACGTTGCTTTCCTTTGCAACTTTTACCCAATTTCAAGGCTTGCAATTTTTTCTTTCCTTGCTTTAAAGATGACATTTGTTTCCCTGTTTCTCCGTCCATTCGTTTTTCTTTTGCCAAATTGACTCGGCGTTAGCGTTACAGTTTAAAAAACATCCTCGAAAGGCCCAAACGTCAATGCCCGCACAGTAAGTTTTTGTTGTATCTGTAAAGATGTCGCGATCGTGCGGTAATGGTGATCACATGCAGGATGTAACGACAATTTTGGCAAATTTTTTTGGGCGATGGCTGGAGAGAGGAGAGAGCATGCGCGGAGCACAGTTGCCTTGTAACATCGAGGCCTGCATTTTGACTCTGGAAAGGATGGAAATGGATAAAGAGAGGGAGCAGTGTAATCCTCTGTCTATGTCGGCAATTGCTTTCTAAAAACCGCCCGCGCTAATTTTCTCTAATTGACGACATTCTCTTGGAAAGTATGTGTGAGACGTTTTGCCTGATTTTAATGAGTTGAAGAGATATTTTCCATACGCAAGTCTGTATGTATTTCTCGGCTTTATCTCAATGTCTGTAGAAAGGCCTTTTTTTTGTTTTGTTTGATGGGACTGCTAGCTGTTAGGAGTGATTGCAACCAATGGTGTTGGTAAATGTAGGATGGCGATAAAAAGAAGCTTCCTTGGTTTACATGATGTTAATGTCAGGGGCCAATCTCAGCAGCTTCATGTAGTTTAAGGCTAGCTTTTTCATGTGAGGAGTCCCACCCATGTTGTTTGCCCAGATGGGATCCTGCATATTTCTCACACTCTGCCAACGATAGTTCTGGACAGAGGGAGGTGATGAAGCACATTGTAACACGTTAATAGTTAAGGTTACTCCACCTCTTCACATCCTCCATTATCTCCATGTCTATATATATATATATACCCTCCATCTCTTAATTAAATCCCCCTCTATATCCTCCCTGTGCACACTTTCGCTCTCCCTCTCCACAACCTCTCAGTCTCATTGTACCCCCACACCCTCCGTCTCCCTTTTCACACCTTTCATCTCTCCTTCCACACTCCTCCATCTCCTTCCTCATACCCCCCATCTTCTTTTTCTTTAAGCCCTCTGTCTTTCTCTCCACTCATCCGTGCACTCTCCCCATCACTCCTCTTCTCCTATCTCCTCATACCCTACATCTTCCTTCTACCGACTCCCTCCATCTCTCCCTCTACATCCACTATCCAGGTCACTCTTCATCTCTCATATCATGCCTTCCATCCTCTTTCAACCTGCAACTCCATGTCTCCCTCTACATCCACTCTCCATTTCTCCCTCCACATGCAGAGTCCATCTTTCCCTGTACATCCACTCTCCACGTCACTCTTCGTCTCCCGTATCATACCTTCCATCTTCTTTCTACCCACACCCTCTGTCTCTCCCTGTACATACTCTCTCCTTTTCTTCCTCCACATTTAGCCTCCATCTCTCCCTGTACATGCACTCTCGACATCACCCCGTCATCTCCCATCTCCTCGTATCCTTCATCTTCTCCGTAG
This sequence comes from Stichopus horrens, assembly GCA_009801055.1. NCBI lineage: Eukaryota > Metazoa > Echinodermata > Holothuroidea > Aspidochirotida > Stichopodidae > Stichopus > Stichopus horrens. The sequence continues at coordinate 16,232 of VJOZ01011028.1, read as the reverse complement.
CTACATCCACCATCTCCCCTCCTCATCCATCTCGCTCTCTAACTTTTCCTACATGGCTGAATATCAAAAGTTTCACATGTCATTGCATCACTTCAAGGCCTATTGTTGCAGTACCTGTAAGTTTCACAACTGTAGATTATTTTTTTGGTTTGTTTTTTCTCTGGGTTTTCCGGGGGGGGTGTGAACCGTCCATTGGTTTGACCAGATTGTTACCAGCCAATAAATTCAACAGTTACTATGTTCTCTGTCTTGCCAGCGGTACATCTGGTCGATCACAACGACGTGAAGGACTTAAAAAAAAATTGGTGAATTTACCAACTTCGTGGGTGCTTGGACATCATAAAAATGCAGATAGAAAGGAATTTTCTTTTGTCTTTGATTACAACACTATCATGAAACGGAAGATGAAGCTGCACTGGAATGTGCTGTAAATTATCACTGAAATGATCATTTTCTATGTTGTTGCTTTTTTAATAAGCAAAAGTTTGAAGAGCATAAAAAGTTCTTTTCCTTCCCCNNCTTGTGACAAATTTTGCTGTTTTGTGAATTTGCCACCAAAGCCAGTGATTTCCATACGAGAGCCCAACAGAGGATTGACGACATCAAACTGCTACGAGAAAGGCCAGATCCCGTAGTTGAAAATGTAAAAAGTAATAAAATGAACCACATATCCATGGTCAAAAATACACTTTTAAGATGTAAATGAAATATGATAGGGGTAATTGTCGTGGTTTATACTAAATTATTGAAGATTGTCGTACACAGGTAGTTAGCTTACCCTTGGAAGGCTATCAACTATTAGGCATCAATCCTGTATACATCTCCAATTTGCAACATGACAGACGTAGAACAACGGGTACGGTAGCTTCTTGTCATGTCTGGACTCGCTCCAAGGCCGCAAGCTGTCAGGGAACAGATTATTAGCGGGCCGTTGACGACTCGCGACAGATTCGCTCCCTGTTTATTAATAATCCGCCAACAGGGTCTTCATTTAAGACTGCAAATACGGATCAGGGATGACTACAGCTCTGTTAACCAGCTAGCTGCAAAAACGATTCTTGTAGTTTGTGCCAGGGTACTGTAACCGAGGAAGGCGTACTTCCATGCTTACACAATGAAAAGAGTTTAGAGGACAGTATGCACCAAAGAGATTGTGCACAAATCCTTGTTGGTGGTTACCAGTAACCATAGGTGACAATATTGAAATTGGTCCAGGATCTCTTTATCTCCTGTATCACACCAGATCCCAAGGGAGAAATATATCTCCCTGAGGTTTAATTGTCTGAATTGAATACACAATATAGTCACGATATCGCCAAATTTGTTCCATGGGGAGGGTTTAAACATGGGGGGTTTAGAGCCTTGGGAAAACACATATAAGAGGCTGTTGAACTGTCAAAGACAGAGGATGACCAACGCATTAGTTCTGATCGATCCGTATTTAAATTTTTGAAAAATTACTTCAGTCCGTGCATTGTAAAAGTATGGCCTTTTTTGTCACTTTGCATCGGCGATGAAGGTAACTTTAATGGATTCGATGTCGATAAGCTCTGAGTCTTAAGTCAGAATTTGTGTTTGGTGTGGGGGGGACCCTGTCTTTATCCTGCAGACACCCAATCTTTCCATAGACTGTTAGATGGTCAAATCGATAGTCCATGCGACCAAATGTTTGTCTGAGGAATGATATGAGAGCCACTAAGACTATCACCACTCTCCTGCAACCTCTCCTTCCCCCACCTCTTTCAACCTCCCCTTCTCACACTATTTCCATTTCTTTTGATCTTTAAATTGCATCATTTGTTTACTTCTGTTGCATGTTTTTGTGGGTAGGGAGAATCATTCCAATCTGTATGCTCTGTTGTGTTTTAGCATAGTATTCTTCTCCCCACAATTCTTTAGCCGTTTGCAAGTCATGGCGAAGTTTCACTGAATTAAAAAGTGCTTTTGATAGATCCAAATTTACCCTTCCAGTGGCTGACAGGTCACCTGCACTCTTTATCCAATGAGCGAGCGCGTATTGAAAAGTTTGATACTTATCTACAGAGGAAAAGCAGCCTGTTCATATTAATTTCCTTTGGGTTTGTGGATGGATATTATCCAGAGTGTAAATTGATTTGTAAAAACCCATCCTCAGCCGGCTGGCTGGCAGGCAGGCAGGCATGGCATCATCCTCGGCGACTGGTAAGGCAGCAACAATTCGGTCAAGGACGAAATATTTTGAGGATGAAAAGCTCTAATGAATTAATATTCTTGTAAGTCAACCGTGAGTCATAACCTGTGGACAGGTAAAGTTATTAGATGCTACCCAGAAACATTTCACAGATCTAGACTAGCAGGATTTATACAGTGTTTGTAACTTTCTCTCGCAAAGTTTACTTTCTGGAGGCTCGAGCCACTTCAGTGTGTGATATCCCATATGCATGGGCAGAGCAGGTTTTTAAGAGAATGGGTTTTAGGGGCAAAATGAAGGTAGGGAAGGAGGGGTTGAGGAAGGTGAGATAACGATAAAGCAGCGATGGGTGTCATGCATTCATTCAATTTTGAATTATAGTATCAACAAAACAATGTTGCAAGAATGCCCCTTCCCCCCCCAAAAAAACACCTGGTATTTCCATTTTTCCCCTAGCAACATTTATTATGAAGTCACCGTTGGTCATGTCACACTGCAACCCATTTCAAGAATCCTCAATGACAAAAATTGATGTTTCATAGGTTAAGGAAAAGCTAATCATGGCATTTGAAGTTGGGACATGAGATTTGACAGCCTTGTGTATTATTAGGCCTGCATTGGGACTGAAATTGTCACAACGAATTTCCTGTCATATCCCGTATGCATAAAAGTGATATCTAAGTACTTGTTTGACTTGCACTTAATTAACAGTTTGAAGCCTATCATACAAATGAGGAAAACAAAAATAAAACTGATGAGATAAAAAAAAACTAGAAGGGATTTTGGGCACCTGGATGGAATGGTTTTGACTTGGTGTAAAGCGTTTCGTTAACAGGATTAAGAGAAACATAACGAAAACACTTGTCTTTTTCTTAGGAAAAATCTGCGATAATGGATGAGCGGTGTCAATATTTTTTTGTTTTGGTGATATCTTGATGATTGTGACGTCTTTGTGACATCTGTGACTGGAAAAGATGAGGAGTGACTGATTTAGATCACAGTCTCTTTTTTTTTTTCCTTTTTTTCTTCTGTTTTTTTCTTTGCTTCGTTACCGTGCAATAAACTCTTACGGATGGATAAAACTGGTGGAAGTTATGTATTATTTCCTCTAAAAGAGGGTGCTCGGGGAAATTTGTTGTTTTCACACGGACAAAGAAAACCTCCATTTTGGTACTGGTGATCCAGGTGCAAGTTGCGTTGTAGGATCGAGGATCGTCCTTTCTCAGTAACCTCAAGAGAAAGCCAAAGGATCAGCAGTTTGAGATTTTCCTGACCAGAATTTGGTGTGCTTATCAATGTAGTGGTATTTCCAGCGTTTTGGAAATATTTTCGTTGCTTATACACTGCGATTGTGAACATTATTTTCAAGACTACACCAGTGAAGCTTGCACGACCCTCTGTGAGTAACGGCAACCGAGCCCCCTCTTTTATCAGATTGTCCCCACCACCACCCTTGGCTGAGTTGATTTGTCAAAAAGATGGATTATAGATGATTTAGAATTGTCACTTCACCTTCGGATCCAGAGCCAGGGAAATGTTTGTTCATCTGTTAGTGACAGAAAAGGAGCTAAACTGTATATATCCATTTCATGGTAGGAATATCTCTGAATGAGTTGGAATTGTTGGTTTCTTTTTTTTCTGTTACTTTTTTATTTTTGTTTCCAATTGTTTCCTGTCACATGTCCCTGTAAGCAAGACCATACCTAGGGGAAAATAACATGCATGTGCCTTCTACCACCCCTAACAAAAAATAGAATATCTGACAAGGGATCTGTTTTTTAACGTAATTGACAGACACAGAAAAATGGAAAACCTAAGTATATATGACTAAAATACTAACTTTAAAACATAAAGAATATGGCACTGATAGCTCCATTTTGCATCTGAGTCCCCTTTTCATAAGCAAAATGTTTCAAAACGGTGAAAAGGATACCTCTCCTTACACCCCTCTTCCAGGAGTACCCCCCTCCCTAAGACAACAAGTCTGACCACTGGCCTACCTGTAACCCTGCTCTTGGGTATCGGTCTCACCAGTAGTTATCGTCAGATCTACATTGACAGAACGAAAATGGCAGGTAATGTTAGACCAGCCACATAGCAGCAGCTCCCCGGACTGTCATTGCTTTTCTTTGCGTTTATTCATGCCTCTTTACATTGGTGTCTAGAACATCTTTTTGTCGACTCTGACACGTGACAAAGTATCAAGTTTGTTTTGGAGGGACGTGGCTTTCATAGGTAGATGGCAGACGGCCCGTCTCTCACCTTCGAACTACATAGCTATTAAAAAGAACTGCAGTATTAGATTGGAAGGTACATGTCAGCTAACAATTATAATATTCTTCCATAGTAGGATTTTAAGGCTGAGCCTATCCTTTTGTTATACAGTATCAGTCTTTGATCATTAAATGTATCATTCTCCTAGATGCTTTTATGTAATTGTCCCCAAAAAATCTCACTATTGTAATTTTATTTTTTCATCTAGAGTTTGAATTAAAATATAAGTAGGACAAAATTCACAGTGATATCCCCCCATGATGATCGACCACTTGTCGGCAGATGTTAAAAGCATCAGCTTACTCCTACATCCTGCTCTTCTTGTCTCTCATTCCTGGTGCATGTATTTTCAGTTTCCTCACAAACAGGAGTTCTCACAGTTGCCCATAGTCTTTAACAACTCTCCATGTACAGGAGAAAACAGACAGCATGCAGAGCAGACCATTTCTTTTGTGCACCACTCGTACTTTTTTTTTCTTTGGGTGCGAACAATTATTTTTAGACACCGTTCCACAACGGGAGCCAAGCTAGCAATCGAGTTGATGCTTGTGGCTATTTAGCCTATTTCTCTAATTAGTCAATGTTACTAATGAAGACTACCGTAGCCCCTTCTGTTTCTCTCTTTCTCCTATGTTGTGATATCACGACTGTACCTGACGAGGGCCCCCGATACTTGATCGAGGTTTTGACTTTGCGGTTTTTCAGCGCTGACATGACGGCAGGCGCGACTGCATGAATGTCACGCATGTTTTACAAGGGCACCTCCTATTGGCAGCTCTCCAGCCTGGCCTCAAATTTATCGCTATCTCGGAGACTGTTCTGCGGTTTTCTGAAAATTGAATGATACCTAATTGTGGACCGTCCCGGGGACTGTGACAGGGTCCATCCATTAGAAGCCCAAAAGAAGGAAATTTAAGTGTAATGAAGAAATCATGATCATGGGCAATGAAACCTCTGTGTAATGACATGCATTCATTGTCAATGTCAATATCAACTTCTGCATCTCTGGGAAATGTAAGAAAAAAGTTTCTAGTCGCTATTATATGAAAGCATGCGTGTGTTTTGAGTGCGATGAAACTAAAAAGTATGAAGACTTTTGAGACAGAGGAATATCCCACACTGTATACGATTGAGGCTTATGGCAAATGACCTCTTGTCTCTGTGTTGGGGAGGGGAGAGGGCATAGGGATAATGAGGAAGAGCTTGTGTAATGGGGGTATGGGTGAAATTCAACATTATAGCTACATGCAGTGAATTACCCTGAAGCATACATGCCGTTTCAAGCATGCATCCTGGCATTTATTTAGCATTGTTTTGTCAGCAGAGGAAGGATTCCATGCGACGTGAGTGAACATGCATTGTCAAGTATCGAATGACCTACATTCCTCTCTCTTTCCTTAAATGAATGGTGTAATGTTTTGACAAGAGGAAGTGGCCACATGAATCAAGGGAACGTTTCGGCGAGCAATCGCCGAGTGCTATAGCTCCTTTTACCAAGTGTACTGTCCCAGGGAACTTTTGCATCCATCTACATCTCACGGCGGCGCCATGAATAGTATTAAGAGCACATGGGGAAAGCTGTGTGGTGTTTAATGATTTTAATTCGGTTTTTTGATGTACAATAAATACAAAAAAGAGAGAGTAGGACATTGGCGATCAGGTCCATCATGTGTGTTTGCATTTTTGTGTAGAAAAATTTCAAGTTTCAATTACCTTGATACATTAAATTGTCATTTAATTCCAAAATGGAGTGGAACTATTGGGAGTAAACAATATCCTTTGTTGTTGGAAATAGTAAAAAAGTAACGAGGAATGGAGTGTCTCATTATAGTCCTATTGTTGCTGAAGTTTGAGAAGCCTTTGTTGTTACAAAATTTTTTTTGGTATCGATACACCAACATATTATGTGAGGAAATAATAAGGCTGTCAAAACATTGTTAACTAATGTGCATATTCATGTTTCCAGTACTGAAGCTATCAGAGGATTCTGATGGCTGAACATGGAATACTCTGCACTCGTATCCGCTTCGTGATTGCCTATACGTACCCCACTGTACCTCATCATATTTATAATACTGATGTCGGTGTGTATAGTGAGTTATTGAGTTGTAGTGTTCAGTTTGCATTTTAATATCCAGCCAGACATCAGTTAACAGGGGTACGATTCTCCTTTGCCACAAAAAAAAAAAAACATTTAAGAAATGCATTCCCATTCTCTTCTCAATGTTTTTTTTTTCTTTGTGAGGGGGGGAGTGGTTTATAATATTGCAGAATGCATATTGCTCATTTGCACACGATGGCATTGTAAATTCTAAGCATACGGTTTGTAATTTCAGAAGCAACGTGCCTTTGCATGTCACTAAAACTGACTTTTATGATTTGAAGGATGGATGTCCAGAGGCCCTCGTTTTCTTATTTGATTTGTGATACTGTTGCTCCCTCTTCTTTCTTTCTCTCTCTCTCTCTCTCTCACTCAATTGCTGTATTTCTCTATCTCCAGGCTTATCCCTCTAGAACCCTGCCTTGAGTAAACAAGAACAAGTTCTTGTCTTCCTCCCGGGGTGGGGGATCATAATTTTTTTTGTTTAAGAAGCACTGTTTTTTTTTGTCTCTTTTCTTTGAATTCACTCAACAGTTTGGTTTTATTCTGATCATATTTGTACGTTTTTCTGACAATATTTTCCCATTAATATATTGCAAACTGGACAATCATTACAGCTACATTTAATTGTGTCATTCTGCTTCAGCAAGGTTCTTTGCAATGTGTGGATGCCAGATATTCAACATTAACTTCATTTATCTACTCCAGCTTCCCAGTGTCCATATAAACAATCAGCAGTTGCATATGTGCAATCATTCGTGTTTCCCTCTAAAATGCAAACCATTGATATTTTGAAGCTGACAAGAGGATGAAAAAGTTAGGACTGAAAGCAGTCTTTGTCGTCAATCTTTGCGTTAATGTTCCACAAAACCCTCGACCTGTAAATTCCATATAGAGACGTAATAAAAGCCTGAGTGGCCAAGGGTTCGCTGGCTATCAACCTATCCTAAGACTTACCTTCAGCGCGATATTTTTCTATGATCTTTCCATATGTGTGAATGTTTATGTGTGTGTGTGTGCATGTGTGTGTCTTTTCATATCAGATTCATTTCATGTTCGTCTGTCAGATGAGCCGTGCATTTGTCATCGAGGATTTCGACGACTGCGGACTAACAGTAGCAGCTATTGGACATTGCTGTACAGACTCAGTTCTCTATCTCTCCCCCTTCATCTCTTGTACCTTTTTTTGTGGGAAGCAGGCCTCTTAATGTTTGTATATTCTAAACATACACGTGCCAACGCCTTGGATGAGTTACAGGAGACCAACCCCGTTAAGACAATAAAGACGGATTATGCCAGATCGTAGCACATTAATAACAATCCACCTCTAATGGAACCAAGACTCCCGAAGTGTCTATTGTTGACGGCATTCTAAGGATTCCTCCCTTCTCCAGACTGAGTTCAAATCTTGCATCTTGGCTTGAGCGGCCGTATAGCGATTCCACAAACCAACGAATCCACAAACAGGATGTGATATATATGCCTTGCATACAATTGCAGCCTCTAGCCAAGTGGTACCCCTGGCAGTGTATTATAACAGTGATTCACTATCCATTATAATCTTAACCTAAGATTGGCTGAAGACAAGTAAGTAGCAGTTTTAGAGGAAGTTAACAGATAGTTACCATAATGTCCACAGTAGGAACCTTGTTAGTGGGATATTTAAATATGTTATGCATATTCATGAAATTAGTGTAATCAGCTATGGCCATGACATTCTAGTACCTCAACCGCCGCTTTTGCTCTCGGTGATTATGTTGCCAATATTCAATT